>MU224301.1:83473-111764 GCA_018584345.1 Thuja plicata
CATCTATTACTTTCTTATTTCTATCCTTATTTAAATTATTGGGCATCAAGACTGAGCAAAAAACATTGCCTTTCAAATCAAAGGAACACTTTATTTATTTATTTATCCTGTTGATTTACAACATTTCTAATTGCATTACATTGACATTACAATTGTTTGTGTTCCCTTCTCTCTCGCGTTCAGATTTCCTCAGTCGCGGTGGTTGCCATCGCCTTCTTCCTAACGGCGGCGGAGGTGCTCTCGAGCATGGTACTCGCGTAGGATTTCTTGGCGGTGTTCCTCGCGGGCAATTTCCTCCTGACGAGCACATTATGCAAGCAACGCTTGTGCCAGCAACTGGGGAAGGTGGTTGAGCAGTCTGTTCGATGCGGGGTTAGCCTCGATTGCTGTCCACACGGCACTCACTGGAACTTCTTCGTCGATGGCTTCTCGACGGACGTAAGTTTTGATGGCTACTTGCAACAGGATTCTGAATTCGCGGGTTTGATTATCTTCTCCCTCGTATAATTCGGTCTTAGCGTCGTCGGCTTCTGGATTAAGTTCTCCTAGTGGTAAGCCCATCGTCTCTACATGCCATCCGAGTACGCCTAGGCGGCGGCGCCAAATGTTTAACCGCTGGGGTAACTTAGTTAATTACAGAACTCAACATACAGAGCATGATAGATATGAAGCAAATGACAAGTATTATATTCATTCAAAACGAGTGATTACAACATAGTCTGTACATGATGTTTTACCCGAAGGTAAGACGAGTATATAAAGGTCCGAAGGGATGCGACGGTTCACACCCGTGCGCAACTCCCTAACCGCCGGACACTAACTAGTTCCACCCGAAACATAATTACGTATTATCCCGACAACAAATGATGTATCTGAATTTTATTAAGGATACGAGAACACTTATATATATATATATATATATATTGATAATAATGAAATCAGAAATATATAATATATAAGTTATGTTATGTCTGCATTTGGAATATATATATATATATATATATACAAGTCAATTCTTTAATCACTCTCTAATATCATTAAGAGGATAGGTTGGCTTTGTCAGGGATGGAGTAATACCTCGCGATGTGAGGAACCTTCCAAGATAGAGGTAAGGACATATGTCACGAGACCTTGAGGACGTAGCCCCAAAATAGGTAATGCATATATCTGCCACAAACCCCTTGAGGGAGTCTACTCACAGAGGATTTCTTAACTTCCATGGGCAAGCACACTCCTATCTCTCTTATGGTTGATCGGTAGGGAGAGAATTGGGAAATTTGGGAGAAAATATGTTAATCAAGAAAATACTACAATTCCACGAAGGGTATCAAAGTTGGATTTAACCTTATAAATTCATTAACTTTGACAGGTTCCTAGTTGGGGACATTACAACAAGACGATAAGCATACACATGTCATCTTATGGCGAAATTATAGCAAAATATTCAACAATAGATACTGAGTCAGGATAAATTAGGTCAATCTTCATACACACTTGAGCACAGTTTGTCCCAAGTAAGTTTCTCAACAGCCACTTATTCCACATTCTTATATGACCACCTTAACAAACACACATCACAATTATGATAGTTGTAATATGGAATACGATCTAATAGAGAAAACATCCCAACAAAATTCTCTCACAATATCCAAATAGGAAAACATACAAATAAAAACTACAGCCAAAAATTCATATCCTTATTGTAAAACTGATCATTAAAGATTGCAAATTTCCTCTAGATTATATTTATATCACTTAAAGTTAAATATAAAGGCACAATGAAAACGTTACAAAAGATGGTTCTACAAAATTTTGAAATGCAGATAAAGGAAAGCCTCAAACTCGTTAAGAATGACAATTACCCTGGTGCAGAGATTTAAAGGTAAATCTGTCAAACACCTACCCTTCCTCATAGTAGAACATTTTAAATGTAATATTAAGGTGTAAGTAATTTTAGAAACATTAACCATCCAAAACACATGACAAGAAGATTTGTCTTGGCAACAATATTCTGAGACCATCTCATATCATAGCAGAGAAAACAACACAACAGACTAACACTACAGTGGAAAATTAGATCCTTGGCAAATATCGTTAAAGAATCACCTTAACCAATCATAATTGATGAAGAATCTTCTCAATGTAAACAATGCATTTGTTTCTTGATTCAATTTCCGACTCCCTGAAGCCATTTTACTCAATAAGCTTCAATTCTGGAATGAAAAATGACTTTTAAGATTGTAAACACTCATACCCATATGAAGTCTCCAATTAATCTCTTTATTAGTGTGCCGGTATATTAGTCATATTTGCCTCTGCAATGCAACTTGAACTTCAATTCAAATGGATTCTTTATATTGATAAAAATTAACCCTTGTTACTTTGATCATTAAAAAAAAAGTTATTTTTTAACACCATAATATTTATTAATAAATAATTAACACCAAAACTGTGGCACCAAAATTAAAGGTGGTTTTCAACACCATAATTAATATTTTTAATAAATATTTTAAAAGTAAAATAATAATAATAAATTTAAATTTTAGTGTCTAATTTTGGGCTCAATAAAACCTACCTTGGAAGTCTATATAAAGGGCTACAAAGGTGTCATTTTGAGGACACTTTTAGAGATTTTGATTGTTGCAATTTCAATTTTTTCTCAGCGGGGACAAAAAACAGTGTCATAAGGCAAATAACGTGAGGTAGGACGGAGTCCCTATCCTCAGTACTAGTATTCACCTTTCCTATACCAAAAACTCATAGATCTAAAGTTGAAGTGCCTTTCTTCACGCCTGGTGCACAGACAGAGGTAGCCAAAAGGAGGTGATGGCAAGATCAGACCTGCAGATGGATTAATTCTGATGATTCCACCTGTTCAGAGGTTTTCATCAGGTTTAAAAATGGTACCAAGCAACCTTGACAGTGTCAGCACAGTCCTTTTCATCCCCGGGCCCTAAACCTGCCAAGGTGAGGTATTCATAAATCCGCCTGTCACTAGTAACTACAGCAATCTCCATATCTGCACTATGCACTGTTGATGTGAGTTTTGTGATCACTCCAATGTGCAGAATAAGATGCTAAGTATCTCATTCTCTCTTGAACAAGGAAACTTCAAATGCTACACAATTTGGCAAATGTATGATCAAATGAAGCAACCCCAAGGTTTACAATGTGTACATGCGACTTTATGTTGGATACAACTCAGTTTAATGATGTGATATGCTGGTAATCACTAAGGGGACTTATGCTATTCTTTCATGAAATCTATCTACTTTCTTCGTGTGACGAATGATTAGGTAACGTGAGCTCTTTAACTAATCCTATCAATGACTTTAAATATAAAATTTCTATGAAACCTAGTGGCTCTGCCACCCAGCCACCCTCACAGAAGTTGCTACAGGTCGGAAGAGGGTTCCCAACCAGAATAACATTCGCTCAAGACAGGCATAACAGACATGTATACCATCCCAGAGTAGCTGCAAGTCAATAAGGATTGTATGTACACATTATAACATAAGTAAAGGACTACTAATGCTTAATTTTAGACTTGTATTTGTTCTCTGGTGCATTTTATATTTACTGTTCATGTTTACTATTTAATAAGGAGTATTTGGTAGAGTACTTTTCATTAAATAGCAGTCTAATTTCTTGGGTTGCCTGCTTTACTTTCTTTAAAATTTTATTAATTCACTAGAAACCCTAGATCTAAGGGAAGAGGACATTTCATCTGTACACTAGGAATAAAGCTTTTAAAAGCCACATCGGAAGCAATGTAAAATCTTCTAAAAAATACCGAATTCATTATAATATTATTTGTTGTGCAATGGTGTAATCTGAAAATGTAATTTGTTGTACCATTTCAATATTGTGTTCATATTTTAATAGATATATTCAAATGTTCACAATTTTTAAAATTTCAGCTTCTTGCTTTGAAAAGGGGTAAAAAATTATTTAGTTGAAAGAATCATCAGTACAAGAGTGCACCAACCCCCAGCCACCAAGGAGCACAAAATGAACAGCCATCAAACTGAAACAAACCACAAAGGCCTATCAACCAAGAAACACACACCACCCACATTAACCTTGCATATCCTGTGCAATCATCCTCTCTAGCCTGTGGGAACACTTCGAGGAAAGATGCCCCCATCCATCAACCTTCTAGTTGGTCATATGCTCAGAGGCCCCTTTGGCTAGACAGTCAACGACACTATTCCACTCCCTCGAGATATGGACAAAGGAGACAAATTCCAATGAACTACTCTACCAAAGAATCTGCCTAGACATTGAAGTCAACTGCCAATTCACATCATCAAGATTTTGCTTATTGAACATGTTGACTAGAATTTGAGAATCTGTCTCACAAATAGACAAAGCTTCCATACAATTATTGGTCTGATGACCCTTATAGACAAAGAAGGGCAATACCAGAACTATCCCTTCCAACACCTCTGACTCCAACATGCTTTGGATTGCCCTTGGAAAACCCATCTGTGTTAATCTTGAAAACCCCAACAAAAGGCGAAGTTCATTTGCCAACTCTCTAAGTTTTCTTCTTATGAATCTACATCCCCCTTAAGAGGAAGACCTCAAATTGTTCCCAAATAAACCCAACCCTTGCATCACCTCCACCTCTCAAGGCTCCAAGGAGGCATCCATCTCACACATAGCTTGGATAGTTTGCTAAATCATACTGAAATTTCTTCGCCAAACTTGCTGAACCATCGTCTTCCCATCTGGAAGGATCATGTGGTTCCTTTCAAGCTAGATATACCAAAGGATGCAAGCAAGACTGATACTCCAAAGCCTACTCTCAAACACCCCAACACAAGCCTACTCTCAAACAACCCATCATAAGTGCCAAATGAATCTAGAGAAAGAGCATTGAAGAAACAAATGTGAAGAATCTTTTTCATTACTCTCACAAAGGGCACAAACAGTCGGCCACTGAAATCCCCGCTTCCATAGATTATCCCAAGTGAAGTACCTATTTCGAGTAGCAAGCCATAGGAAAAACTTGCATTTAGGCCAAGCAAACTTGTTCCACGCATTCTTCCACCAAGGGACTTCATCCTTCCCATATTTCTACCTATCCAATTCTTGATATCCAACAACCACTAAATAAACCCCCCTAGGATCATCAAGACTCCATACTAGGAGACCCTTCCTCTGCAGCAAACTACAAGCTCTTCTTCCAAGAATCCCAAAAAGATCATCACAATCTTCCAAAAAGCCTCCCGATGGCCACTCACAAGGGTCCTTCCTCTTACACACCACCTGCCCCAAGCTCTGCACAACTTTGAAATCTTCAATGCTCACCCAACTAGCCTTCAAGACGCTGTTACATAGAAACTGTAAATGTAGATACATAGACATGATAGGGGGGAATCTATCCTAAGAGTCAAACCAAAAGAGGGCCTTAAAGCCCTTGTTACAGATTAAAAACAAACACTGCTCAATTAAATTAGCACCCCTTTTCTTTCCAAGAAAATCCTAGGTACATCACATTTGCCACTCCCTTCAAATACTTCAAAGAAACGATCTTGGCCCAGATTTGATCTTGATTAGTGCATCATTGCCAATAAAGCTTAATTACCAAGGCTTATCCCATAAAGATAGCTTACCACAATCCAAGACCCCCCTCTTATTTTGATCTACAAATAGTCTCCAACTTAACCAAACTCCACTTCAAGTAGGACAAGTAACTAGCCCATAAGAATTGTCGAGAGAGAGCATCTAGTTCCTTAATGAAGTTTGAGGGAGCAACTTCGACCGGGCATCTATGAATGGGAAGAGCCAAGAGAAAATATTTAAATAAAAAAATTTCCAACAAAGGAAAGCCATCTAAAACTCCAAAGATTTACTTTCCCACAAAACCTATCCAACACATTTTGCCAAGTTCCCCAAGGCAAGGGGCCAATAGAGAGAGGAATATATCCTTCATATACCTATTGACCCGAAGCTACAAGATAAATAACCAAAGCCCGTCTAAAAGTAGCTGCATCTTTGATTCTGGAAACTCCCAAAGAGTTGTATCATTGACAAACTGTAAGTGGGAATGAGAGGGGAGGCTACTACCCCAACTTCACCTTGAAATAAGCCATTGTCTCACATGGGATTTTGAAAGACGGACTAAGTCCTCGGCCAATAAGATGAATAAATAAGGTGAAAGAGGGTCACCTTGCCAAAGGCTCCTTGAAGCACCAAAAAAAGTAGTGAACTCACTATTAATAAGAACTAAATAAGAAGTACAAGTAACACAACTCATTACCCATCTGATCCAATCATAACCAAACCCAAAGGCACTAAGAAGTTTTTGAAGAAATGATCATTTATCCCAATCGTATGCCTTGGCGATATCAAGCTTGATAAACATAACCTTTTCCTTGGACATCTCCATTGAATGAATGATCTCAACAACAAATGACCAGCACATCCAAAATTTGCCTACCTGACACAAATCCACCCTACTCCAAGGAAAATTTTGTTAAGCCACCTCTTGAGTCTCTTTGCAATTAAAATAGAGATGATCTTATAAATCACAATGCAAAGAGTGATTGAATTGAACAAATCGAAAGAATTAGCCCCTTCAATTTTGGAAATAAGCACGAGAAAGGTAGAGTTCATCACTCTTGACATCTATTTACTTCTTTGAGATTCTTGCACCACTACCAATAAGTCAGCTTTGATAATCTGCCAAAATACTCGAAGGAATTAAATCGGGAAGCCATCCAACTTGTGTCTTTCCTTTTCTTTATCTAAAACAAAATCCCACCTAACTCATCCAGAGAAATAGGACTATTAAGCATCTCATTCATCTCACTAGAAGCTTAAAAGGGAATGCATTCCAAAATAAGATTTCCTTCATGGACCACGAGGGGGAGAGTCCTCCGAGAACAAACAAGAGGAATATCGAATAGCCTCCCTAGAGATATCGCTAAAATAAGATAATTGGACTCCATGAGACGAAACAATTGAGGAGAGCAAATTTACATGTCTTTTGGCCTTGACAGAGTTGAAAAGGTCATATTTTTGTCCCTCCTGGACCCAATCAATCCAAGACTTATGCTTCCAATAAATATCTTCTCGCAGCTCTCATTCAACAAGCTCCTTCATAGCTTTAGATTCTTCACTAAGAGACTCCTTAGACAACCTACACTCCCTATTTTGCCTGGTAATGGAATCCAATCAGTTTTGAGCCAGTGACTTGGCCATAAAATATTCCTAAAACTGCCTATTCCACTTTTTAAGCGAATGCTTGAAAAAATGTAATCTCTTGACAGAGGAATACAAAGTTGTACCATGCTCTAGCATACCTTTTCTCCACCAGACAATCATAAGGTCCTACAACAAAGGCTCTCAGAACCTCAAGTTGGAACTACAAAGAGGGATTCTGTTGAGAATTTAATAAGAAAGTGATCAGAGCTAGTGATCCACTTATTGCCAAGCCAAAAGATAGAAACTAAAAACCTATCCAATCTCTCAGAAACCTTACCACATCCCCTCTTGCTCCATGTAAACAGACCGTTTCCCAACTTTATGTCAACCAAGTCTAGAAAGAGAATATTATCTTTAAACATTGAAGACAAGAGCTCAAGCCTTTGCACCCCCCACCTTTTATCCTCTAAACTAGTGATAGCATTAAAATCCCCAACAAAGATACATGGTAATAGGGGAACTAAAGACCTCACATACCTAATGTGTGCTCATAGGCTAAGTTTTCAAAGAAGGTTAGACGAAGTGTAAACATTGGTAAACAAGAGAATTAAATATATTAATTTTCCACAATCCATAATTGCTTGTGTTAGTGTTTTTGGATTTGATTGTGTTTATATAAACACAACCAAATCCAGAAGCTCTAACACAAACAAGAAAATTTTACTAGGACTAAAACTAGAAGCAACCGTAGATAAAGATAACTACTAGAAATCAACCAAAGAGGAGAAATCTTACGCAAGTCTCGTAAGAAACCAATCCCTCTAGCACTACCTTTCATACCAATACGCTGACATTGGCCCCACCACCACAATTTGGAAGCAATGTTGAACATGACCTCCACTAACAACTTCAACTCTTAAATAAACAAAACATCAAGAGAGAGCATTCTAATCAAATCTCGAACAAACTTTTGTCTAGGAATGTTAAAACCTCTTACATTCCAAGATAAAACAATCATTTCTGAGAGTTAGAGAAATAAGAGTCAATGGTCTTTACTAACCCTATGAGAGAGAAATGAGAGTCAATAGCCCCTTACTGACCCTAACTCCACTAAAGTCTCCTGCATCAATTTAATTTTATCCCAATCCTTTGTTCAAACCACTTTGATAGGTTTCTCTAGACCACCCTTTTTGACAATCTTTTGTTGTAATCCTAAAGTGGGTGGGACTTTACTGCCTTTTACTGACTTTGAATCTCCCACCTCTGGTAAAGGAGTTAGAATAGACAAGGGCAAATTATCAAGCAACAATTTTTCCCTGAAAGTTTCAAATCACAAGATCCCCTATATTCTGCTAAATATCCGTTTGAGACACAAAACCCCAACCTAAAACTTTGTTTTGACTATCAACCACCACAAGGTCCATTTGATCCATTTCAAATTCTTAACACTTGTGCGCAACCCCTTTGAAGCCACCACTTGTTGATCAAAGTCTTCAAAGGCCTCATCAATTATAAATCCCCTGAATCTGCCTATCCTTGAGAGTTCTCTTGCCATGTACCCTTATAATGGGGCTTTACTAGAATAAACCCTTCTTATCAGCATCCCCCTCAAACATCGAAGCTTTCCCTTTGTCCTTCATTAGCCTTGGGCGAGGAGTCATATATTGTGTGGGGCCCCACTAGCTGAGGCCCTTAAAGGCCTAAGTTTAGGACACATTTTTGTAAATGTCCATAATCATGAAAAATTCGACATCAAAACGGGAGAGCTTCATAATCAAGATGTTGACCCCATGATGTGGAGCCATAGTGAATTTACAATGAATCTAGCAAAGGGTCGTTTATATCAATTTCAATACAAATATGGGTGAAGGAAATCACTTTTTTTATCCAACTGCTATTGCAACAAACTCACTGTCTTATCCAACAACAAAGCAATCATGTGCAAAACAACATGCCTCCATAATTCCAGCGAGAGCCAAGGGAGTCTCACCTTTGACTAGAATGCATGATATAAGCTCCTTCGTGGGATTAAAACCAACATGCCAAGGCTTGATGAACAAACCCACCTCTAGTTATAATAGTAGGGACCACCTTCAAAGGCCTTATTTCTGCCAATTAGGGAAAAACCACCGTGAAGGTTTTATTATTAGCTGCCAACATCGCCTCCATGTCCCTCTCGAGATTCCAAGTCCGATGAGCCCATGACTCCAAGAAAGGGAGAGAGACTTGAATCCCCATAAACTTACAAATTAAATTATGGTTGCACAAGTCATTTATATATTCTGCAATCAAGCCCGATTAAATCACCAAAACCAATCTATCTTGGCTTTTGTTAAGGAAATCATTAACTCTTTGATGCTTAGGGCCTCCTATCTTTTAAAAACCTTCTCCATGCAAAGCATTGTTCAAAAAACTAACAACATCATTGTGCGAGGACGAGGCTTGCTCAAACCCTGTCAAAACCTCACGAAAAGATAGATTCGCATTGGCATTTTAATCCCCTACCAAAGACATGACACAACAAAAAGAGACAAAGAAACGCCCACAACCAGGCCCTCACATAGCTAACCCCCCCCCCTCACGAGAAACTTGGCACACAACCCCACCTCATAGCTCACTCAAGCACCAAAAGATACCCCAACAGCCTTCATGTACTCCACAAAGCCTCCATGACACCATGCAACGACCCAACAAGATAGGAGGCATGGCCAAGACATGCAATCTGTAGGCCACGCAACACAGTCACACCCTCACACCATTCTCTTTCCTTCAACATGCTAAATTTCCACTTCTTTTAATATGTCGAAGTTATTTTAACTGTTTCTAATTTATTTGTATTTTAAGCTATTTTCATTTATCATTTCGGTACGAATTTAAAATATTCCAAAAATCCTACAAGAATCAAAACAATAGACCTCCACAAGTAGATCTATGCCAAACTAGTAAGGTTTGCAAAAAAAATAGCCAATAAAATGAAGAATAGAATAATTCAATATTGATGATGTTGAATAGTTACCAAACACAAATAAGCCTATGCTTGTATTAGTTTTTGTAGTATAATGTAATACTCCATAAACGAATAATATAATATTAGTGATGTTGTTGAACAAATACAAAGTACAAATAAGCTTTTGTTTATATAGAGCAAGGCAATATGTGAAACATGACAACTAACCAAAGCTAAAAATACATGATAGATGGAGCTAGGTAAAGCTAGACATGCATAATAGGTGGAGATAGCTAGATGACCTAGCATGGTAGGAGTATAACTTAGACTAAACTAGATAAATGTCAACCAAGTGCATAAAACAAGGGCGCATAACTTATTGACACAAACACCTAAGTGAGTTTATCCTATCTAGGTGCATAAAATGCAATAAAGTAATAAATTAAATTCAAGGAAAATAAAATGCATCAACACTCACCAATAAGAAAAACTTAGTAACAAATAAACAAAATGGCTTGACCAAGTACCCATTTACAAAAGATTCCCCCAAAACTAGAAAAAAGTAGAAAATCCATAAGAGAAAACTTCCCTCTAAAAAGTGAACATAAGCAAAATTGAAAAAGCCTTCCTCCCAAGAAATAGTTATCTGCAAAGATTAGGAACATTAACATGACCATGAAGAACTCCACTTAAAAAAGCACAAAGAATTTGTAAACACTACCTAAGAACAAATACTACATTGTTGAAATCAGGATCAATGAGCTAAAAATTACACAAGCAATCAAAACAACACTACTTGAACAATGCATAGATGGTGAACACACCAATTATTGCAAAAATGCAACAATTTAGCAATCAAAGATGAATATGGCACATGTTCCATATCATTAGAATACATGGATAACTAGCCATTACATCTACCTGGCATATAGGAAAACAAACTAGTACCTAGCTCATTCTAAAACATAAACATGGAAGCATTAGCACAAGTACAAATAGTAAAACATCCCTCCTAATGTTGACAAGGGAGAGAAATGGTAACTTCATTAAAAATTGTATCACGATATAAGTAGTGCAAGAAGGTAGAGAAGCAATATCAAAATGCCCACTTTGAAATACCTACAAACAAGAAGAGGACGTGCAACTAAAAGAGGTTGTTCAACAACAAAGCACACGAACACCAAGGTAAACAAGGTTGTTATTGTGAAGACAAGCCACACATAACAAAACCCCTATGGCACTTTATAAAGTAGTGTGAGTACAACAATGACACAATAGGATGTGCAAAACCCTAAAAATGCAAAGATATAGTGTGGCACTTTATTTCCATGTGTTTACGAATCTTAAAGTGTTATCATTGGATTCTCACTGTGTAAAAAAGGATCAAATTGAAAACACAATTCTATTGCAAACTAAGAAGAAATGAAAGGAACTAGCATGAAGAACATGAAAAAATATGTACTTGCAGAAAAGAACCCATGAAAAAGTCCATATGCCTATGTTATGGCACTTCAAGTTTCCAAAATAAGAACCAGACAAAAAATTCATTAAAAATCTTTTTTTTTTTGAAGAAACTAAATGTCCAAAGTTCCAAATAGAAAAGCATCCACATCATTTCAAAGTACTCAAAAAACTGACCCATTTCAAAAAAAATTGCTCTAAAAATAAAAACTATATAAGCAATAACGAAGCATTTTAACTTTGCCTCCCAAAATGAAAACTGCATTGAGGGTTTCCCATGCCATGAATCTACACATCCCATGCCATGATTCACATATGTAGACTTAATACAATGATAGCCAAGCCAAAACCCCAACAAGCCAATCTAAACCTCTAAACATGTGTTTATTTTTATAGACTCAAGCTCACACAAATACAACCAAGTGTTAAGGTAAAGCCATGTATCTCAAACCCATGAATTCACAAAACCATGAAGCCCAAGGCCATACTGATTTCCGCCAGCATTTAGATTTGAGCCCAAACAGCAAGTGATTTCCACCCTCCAATATGAGAATTTAAAAAAAAAAAAAAAACTTAATTGCCTCTCAATTCAAATTGCAAGTTAAAAGGTATGCTTGGAGGGGGAAAATCAGGTTGCGAACTCAGTGAGATTTGATTAGGTCGGCCTTAGTGGAAAGAGGAACAAATTATAAATGAATTTGTAAGAGGAATCAAACGCACCATTTCAACACCAATTCAGTTCAAAACAATAAAGAAAAGCAAGAGCAGTGCAGACCTCTATGTAGTGTGAAAAATGAGAAGAAAGGGTTGATATCTTCATATCATCAATATAAATCAAACGATTTTCCAAGAGCAGAGGCAGAAAAACGAAAATCAGGGAGAAAGGATAAAAAATCAGAACATTAAGCTCAGAACTCCTTCCATAGTTCGATGAGGCATGGGTCCAGTTTGCAGTGTTATAATCATGAAATTAGAGGGATTGTTGAGTGTTTTTCAATGGGAAGTCAAATGTTGAAAATCAGAATTGGAGATTAGAATTCAAAATCAGAAATCAGAAATCAGAATGCAAGTCAGAATACGAGATTGTTTGGTGATTGATCCACAAATAAAGTTAAGATTGCATGCCAGATAAACCCTTCATCCAAATCCAATTCTAATGATAAAATCATATTGTTGGAAAAGGATGGTCTAGAATATTTTAATTTTGTTCATATTCGTTATCATGAACTTAACAAAATCATTTTCTTGTTTTGCAAGGGTATATGGAGCTGGTCTTGGAAGCTAAAGTTTGAGCAAGTGCATAAGGAGGAGAAAACCTGAAGATCAAATTGTATGGGAGAAAATTCAACGGAATGGCAATTTACAAGTAAAGTGAGTATAAGTAAGAAGGTGGCAAGGTGCTAAGCGGTTCAAGTGCAAGCATGATTCCAACATCAAGATGGTTATAGGAGCCTTATTGAGGCAAACACAAGTCATTCATCAAGTTATCAAGATGGAATTCAAAGAACAAGTTGTGCAACGAAAGCGAACAAGGTTACGAATGGAGAAGGTTGTCACAATCTTGAATTTCCTTCAGAAATCCAAGATCAATTAGAATGATCCAACTATATGAAGCACCTCACCACTTGTAGAAGATCAAGGCAAGATAAAATTCAAGCAATTCAAGATGAAGGATTTCAAAGGATGGAGAAAGTTCATGAAGATGAAGCAATTTGGGAATATGAGCCATCACAATTAATTGAAGGCTTAATAATGTTGAGTATCAAGAGATATCTCTTCATTACCATGAATTGATGAAGTTTACAAGATAAACATGCTGAGGCGGCGCCCACTCGTCTTCAACCAATCAGAGGATTCCAATTTCACGTGTCCAAGTTCATCCAATCAAGTTGTTCCAAGTTGGCATGTGAAGTGCGCTTAATGGCTTCGCCTAATGAATTTTCTCATTTGTCCCTCAAAGCAATGTAATTTTTGCATTGGCCCATAAATTGGTGCCTTATAGTAATCGGATAACATTTAATGCTTGTAGTTGGTAGTTGAATGAGGGCTATGTTGTAACATTCTTGGCCATTGATCTCAAGTTAATCTTGGTCGTTCATTGTACTTGAGCTCCCTGTATAAGGCTTGCTCAAACCATTTGTAAAGGAGGAGAGACTTGGAGAAATTGTTGCTTAATGCTGCCAAAGTAATTTCCAATTCATTGTTGTTATCATGGCGGATTACTTGTGTTATTTTGGAGTATTGCACGGTTTCTACATTTCCTCACTTAGAATAGGATTTATTCGTGTTGAGTAGAAGTAGTTAAGTAGATGAATAGAAGATATTGTTGATTGGTGAATCATGGTGAAACTTATGTTCATACCTTTTGGTACTTGCTGATTGCAAGTAGCAGTGTAAGGTTGGTATGAACTAATTGCAAGCACTTAACTTCAATTGGGAATATTTTGGATTGCACCATCATTGGGTATTTGAATGAATGTTAACAATGTGAAAATCATACTTGCATCCTTAGAAGATTGCACCCTCCTACGTGTAGTTGATTTGGCGAAGCAAGCATTGGTTTAGTTTCATCTCACCATCAATGGTTTCTTGCATTATTAGAGTTATCTTAGCTTTCCGAACCCTTTATCTTTTTGCACTTTGTTTTGTTACAAGTAGTTGAAGAGCCTACATTGCTAAATCTTTAGCATTTGCAAAGTTGATAGCCCATTGAATGAATGGTGCAAGTCCCCACATGGTTACCAACAAACCACATCATAAAACTGAGTTGTGACCAACAAGAATAGGAACCTTGGAGTTGTCTCTATGATCTTTTTTTGAAATCTTAGCATACGTGGTATCTTTGTTCAAGAGAGGATTGGATATTTGGTGTTTCAGCTTAGAATATTAAGTGTTTTATCCTGCATGTTGGAGTGGTCACAAAACTCACATCAACACCCACATTTACTTTTTATTCTAAATTTCCTAAACATTAAATCTTTTTTCTCATTTGCAACCCATATAAAATATCTAACCAAATGTTGCATACAATTTTATAAGTGGCCCCATATTAATATTTAATGTGGCTAAACACAACACCAAGGATTCACTACAAACAAATATTTATTTATTTTACATAGTTAAATTAACCCAATGTTATGAAAGGTGTACAACACCTATTTCTAACACAAGAAACAAAGATTATTCGGCATAAATGAGTTGAAAAGAGGTCAGTGGAGTAATTGTCAAGTAGTCAAATTTACAATCTTGAATAAATCTAGCTATCTCCAGCTTTACTAAGACCACAACTACCTTACCATGATTGAATTTCTTTAAAAGGTCCAAACTGAGCATAGCAGTGAAGGAAATAAGTTAAGTACAAGGCACCAATTTGGAATATAAAGTTTACAATAACAACATTGGATTGGTATTGGCATTTGTGAGCATGAACAGGCCTATGAAAATGCTGGAGTAAATTGTTGAGGTGAATGATGCAAAACATGGAAATGAAACCCAAAGCAAAAATAAAAATCAGATGGTCAACAAATTCAAAGGTTTTGAAAATGTAACTTTCCCTTGCCATATATTTTAATGAGGGTGTAAACACTATGGCCTAACCTATCAGATTGAGGAATGATAGTTTTTATAATTATTGGTTGGCAACAGCAGTTGATTTGATGTTGGAGTTATGAAATATATAACTATAAATTCCTATGGTAACAATAATTATTTTGGAAATGACAACTAGAATTAAACAAAATGTTCATATTAGTTTATGAGAATCCATTTTCAATTGGTCCTCATAATCCACTGGATCCATTCGATTTTACTCTTTGCTTTGTTGAATTCTCAAATGTGCTACCAGTATTACTCTGTAGTTCAATGTTATGGACAAAGACTAAGTTTCAGTATTTTTCTTATTTTAGGTCTGGTGCATAAAAATACAGACGGTTATTGCTTCTGGTGGAAGGTATTTCTTTATATTTAAAATCAAGTCCCAAATGCTTGTTTAGATGGTAGAGAGTAGTTTTTGGGGGAGGAAGAAGATGGTTCTGTTTGAAAAATTATTTTTCCTTTGGTGGGTTGCTGCATTTTGCTCATCTTTTTGTTGTTAGGAAACGTGCATAGACACATGAATAGAGTGTTAAAATAATAACTGTTTGAACTAGTTAAGAGGTTAAAGCAATATTCAAACATTTCCCTTTTTTAATTTTTGTGCTCCTATAATGTGGTAAACTGTAAAAGTGATATTTTTGGTGCTCATCTCCTGTTGATGAATGTATTTTCTATTTTTCTTTCTTGTCACTTTGAAAGAAAATAGAAAAAAATCTTCAATGAAAATTTTTGTTTTGATAGTAGATTTGACACCTCTATACTTGCTTCATACATTTATTGTTCAGTGAGAAATGGGATTCGACATATGTGAAGATGTGCTCATATGACATGCCTTTTCACATGATCCGGTCTCCTCCTGAGTCTTCTAAGGATGCTCAAATGCACATTGTCAGTCTTCTTGATATTTTGAACACCCTCGATTTATAGTATCTAAATATTTAACTTAAATTGGTTTTATAAAGGGTGCAGCCTCAAAAAATTTATAAACTTTGAAATTTGATAGTTTAGACTTGACAAATAACTTGGCTTCTCCTATGAGTTCATATTTGAGCTCTTGATATTGACATAAGATAAAAAAAATGAGAAAATATGCATCAGCTGATGTATTCATTCTTTTTATTTATTTGTTTGATTAGGTATACCCCTCTTTTTTGCAAGCAGACCTGAAAATGGAAACTAGTTCACAGTGATAAAGTCTAACCAATTTACTACCACATCACAACCCATCTTACATTGTATTGATGTATTAAGCACTCACATGTATGAAGTTCTTAATTGCAGGTACATTAGATAGCATCTAATTTTTCATTATTTTCTAAATTTCTAGTGATTTTAACTATGTCCTACCGCATTTCTGGGACAGCGATGGTGAACAGAAGGGTACACGTTTCAGGTACAACAGTCCAAGGGCCATTTTGAGAGAGAGAGAGAGAGAGAGAGAGAGAGAGAGAGAGAGAGAGATTCTACAAGTTAATGAACAGCAGTATAATAGCATACAAGATACTGTTCAAATGATGTTGGATGATGACTGCAGAAGCCTACATGCCACCACATTCCATAACATATTTGCTTGTTTGCACTTCTGACACAATACCACGCTGTACCCAACCATAGCCAATGCTATAATTGTTGATGTCACTGCTGTCATGATTAATTTAATCGCTGTTACACTGCTATCATCATATATTTGTTGCTATTGTCATAATTGATATATTTTAACATTCTTCTTTTAATGCTATGAATGAATTTTTTTAAACATTATAAAAAAAATTGCTTCATTGTATGAGATGCCTGGCCATCCCATGATGGTCAAGGGACACCTGAAACACCCCCAGCCGCCTTGGGGATGGCCAAGCATTCCCCAACTGCTTTCTATTATCCCCTGAAATGGGGATACCTTTCTGAGACGTTTCTGGAATTTGCTTGTCAGGGAGGTGGCCAGGGGACATCTCCTGCTGTTGTTGAAACACCCAAGGATGGGAACGGAGGTTTGAGAGATTGGGACACATCCTCATCTAGCATGGGATTCTACTTAACACATTTAATTAAATGTCTTAAATAAAAATTAATACCAACCAACTAACAAGGCTTGTGATGGAAATCCCAAACACCCTCTCTTGGTCGAGGTTTTGTTTGAGCCAATTGCTGAACCAGTCTAGGTAGTTATGGTTCTAGCTGGGATGCAGACACTTAACTTACACTTTTCTAGTCAGGATGAGTAGCTTGTAATGTCCCCTCTAGGATATCTAGGAATTTCAGGACAATTACTTAACTTTCTTAAACTTGCACTATCTGATCTTGCAATTAACTATGTAATGGATAAGATGAAGATAAATACGTATAAAATAACAAGTCACTTGCTATTTCTGATATATGTGATCATATGTATGCAGAGTGAATTGATATTACTTGCACTTAGTGCAATGATCTTTGCTATGTCAAATATGACAATATGGTTATGCAATGGGATATAATGATATTGCTTATAGCAGTACAAATTGCTGTCTCTGATATATATTCTTAAATCATTCAATGTCTGATCCGTAATTATCACTTATACCGATATAGTTTTTGTGTCTCATCTTGATATATTTATTGCAACAACAAATGTGATGCTGTGTCTGATATAATGCTATCAATGGCACCATCTCTGATTTGCAATTATGTGCCTCTTGATTAATATTCCACCTTGCTATTATTGTTTTTGATCTTGGCAGTCAAACCATTGTAGCCTCCATAAATACATCTGATCCCCTTACCCTGTATCTACCATATCTTGCAAACAAGAACCAGAAGATATAAACTGAAAACATACCATTTTAGGAGAAGCTGAAAAGATATGACTTGCCTGAACATGATATGGAGAAGTTGTTGTATTTGCAGGTATCGCAGAAGGTTGGATACACATCACTATCATATGTTTTCGATGACGATTCTCTATTCGATGCAATCAATACCCATTATATATTATTATCTCCTATTCGATTATTTTCAATTGATGTTTGCGACTTCATTTATATTTCCATTTCTTAAAGGTCGCACCTCTTTGACCAGTCCTATCTTCTCTTTCATAGTAATCGCATCCCTTCAAGGTTAATGTAAATCGGTTTATTATACCAATAAAACTCTTCCTAATTAGTGATCACTGGCAACTTTAGTTGATAATTAATCTTCTAAAAAAGTGACATCTTTTGAAAATTCCGTTTTAAGACTTGTTCACTGCCAATGATCGTCTCTAATATTTTAATATTATTATTTGCTAATTACTATAGTTCCTGTTTATTTGCTGAGTTGTAACATCTTTATTAGTTGGTATCACTGACTAATATCAATCCGCTGTCTTACTGGTAGTACTCTTCTACTTATTAAAATTGCTCCGTATGTAACTCTTGTAGGAGACGATGACTTGTTTCATATGATCGAAGGTAGAAACTTTCACCATCCTCCATAATATTCTAGTGTTCAATACGGATTAAGATCCTAGCTTTTATGGCAAGTCATGACCAAATACCTTTAGATCGTGTCAACCTCCATATCGCTGATCTTAGTGCACGGTGGCAATACTTGGTGTTTTATAAGACTTTATTGATTTGGTCTTCAAGATACTTCTTTCGTATTGCTGGGAGACTAAGACATCTGACTGCTCTCTCTTACTTACGTCGAAATACATTTTAAAGCCTTTATGTAGCCATTGAGATTCCATGGGCCACACAAATCCTTATTTGTGTTGTCATTCCTATCTCCCCTAAGTTTCCTAAGAGAGCCCGACCACAAAAATAGTTTCTACCCTTGCATATGAAGATCACAACTTATGATAATAGAATGCCCTATATGTGATTCCTCTTCAATGTGAATTCTCTATAGTGTTCATTATTCTGAACATCCTAATATTGGAAGTGTAAAATGTATAAAGTTTGCTAGTGCTTTTCTCTTTTAAGCATGTGCAGCAATCTCCATAATAACCATGATAAACTGTAATGGTGCTTGTAATGTCCCCTTGATATATTTTCTCAATGTTATTATGATGGCAAATTATACTCGAACCGTCCATCCTTTTGTAATTTTGTCTCTTCAGAGACTTCACAAAATGGAAATGAAGAGGATGGGAATACCATAGTTAGGGTTTCAAAAGGGGGACACGACATAGCTGTACTTCCCCATAATATAGAATGTAACCACATTAAGTTAAAATAATGTAATCACATTAAGTTAAAATTTGAACAAGATGTGATCAACGGAAATGCTACAAAAAAATCATCTACACTAAAAAAAAGTGAGAAGAGGGTGCCTGAAGCATCTGTGTACACTTTAAAATGTAAGGTTCTTATTATCTGTTTTGGGCTTTCACAATGTACAATCTTGTTATGGAGCGCTTTTGGGATCATTTTACAACACAAAAAACAATTAATCAAAAAAATGCAAAAGGCATAACTTCAATATTTTTGGTTGTTTACTCTCTATTTACAAAAATTGCTTCAATCCCCAAGGCATAAAAAGGTTGTAGAGATAATCATTGGATATAATAAGACCAGTAAAAATTTTCTTAACATGCTATATAGGCCCAGCAAATGAATTATACTATAGAGAAAGAAACTAATCAATGTCCATGGATGACCAAAAGTAGATCAACAGGACACAAGGAAACATTACTAATTTAGTATACAACAAAAAGTTCTAGAAAGAGAAAACCCTCAAGAGGCCCAAAAACAAAAGGAATGAAAACAAAAATATAATACAACTGTAATCCACTCAGAGCCTATTCTATTATTAATGTGATTCAAATGCAAGCTTCACAATTCATTTAGTAGATGTTGAATATGTGTGGTCTACTTTGCATGTTGTATGCCCATTATGTACTATGCACCCCATCACAACCATGGGATCCAGGGTATCACCCCAGCTGAGGGTATGGGGAGCTAGCAGTCCCCCATGAAGGATTTTAAGGTGGCCCCAAGAAAAATATTTGGGCCCTTATACATAGTTTTTTGGCTCCTACTTTTATATTCATTTTATTCTAATACTGCCTGGCAGTTTGCTTATGTAAAGCTATAAATAGTCCCACATTGATCACAGTCAAACAAAAGAGCAAGATATCTTACAGTAGTGTAATGGTTGAGTTAATACAGTGAGCTAACATTGCTTTTACTGGTTTTCTCTCCCGTAGAGTTTCCTACAGTGAATTCTCAAGTTATATCGTGAGTGTGATTATTTCCTTTATTAGTAAATTTAAGGTTCTAGAACAATGCTTCTGCATGGAATTATCGGTGCTTTTTCTACTCGTCAGATAGCGAAATATTAGATAAAAATCATCAAACTAGATGAAGTAATCATCAAGGCCAGTCTTGGAAGCAAGTTTAAAATCCATTATAATCATATGAAGCTTCCTATGATTACCTGGGGTTCCCCATGTTCAGAAAATGTGTCTTCACCTTTAACTTTCTTGTCCCCAAAATTGGTTTCATCATCATCCTCTAATCTCTCAGACTCAACAGTTGGATTCACAGTAACAAGATCTAACGAATAATCAGCAACCTGTAAATATTTAACAGTGATAGTTAAGACAAGGCCTGAAAAACAAATTTCTCCATCCACTTGTAAAACCACAAACAAAATGTAATTGAATCACTCACTTTACAAGCTAAGAGGTACTCTAGTATTTCATTCCAATTCTCTTTTCCTAACACAAGGAAAGAAAAATATTGTTAGGGGAAACTAAATGATCAATAAATGCCTAAGTGTATTCCCATCAAAATGGACTTTTATAATAAGATTGAATCAATTAATAAAGGATTGCACTTATACCATGTATACTAATAGCTTTTTCAACCATTGTAGAAGAATATCCCATGTCTACAAAATCCCATTTAATAGAGTTTGATGATGTGTTAAATGAGCTTTCCTGTAAGTAAAAAAGAAACAAGACAGGTAATAAGCTTTTCAATTATATCCATTTCAGGAGATCATATTTCTTTTAAATGAAAAAATGTCATTTTTTCCAATGTCAAAAATCTAAAGATCTATTAAACAGCATCAAAGGATTTTAAAAAAAACATTAACGTGAATTGTGTCAACATAGTTGACTCCATTCACTAACTCTGAACAGCATGCTATATCTTAACAAAAATTCAACTGTTAGTCCACAATAATTAGGTCAACCACTTTGATGTGTGAGTTTAACTTGCTGTCAGCATTCTCAGTGTCTAGTCAAATGACTCTTAGTATGTAACTTAAAATGCTCTCAAACAACCCTGATTTTCTGATTTTCAGAAAAATAAGAAAACGCAAGCTGCACAGGGTTCTATAGAGGCTGCAGATGGTTCAGAAGTAATGCAGACACATATGAGTCAAACATAACGGCAGCACATTTGGGGGAAAGAAAATGGAAAATCAGTACAGTTTTGTTAGTAAAAAGCCACCAAAAACTAAGTTGCGGAATTGGAATCAGTATGGGTACAGGTATGTGTGTACAGTATGCTAGTATGGCCAAAAGAAATTGGTGGGCAGGGTACATTCTGGGTATCTGTACAAAAAGCATAAAAGATTCATAAATATATACATATTTGCAGTCTAAAAACAGGAACTAAGTTCAAAATACTACATAACATGCATATACAAAACTACCATTAATATTACAAATTTGAAATACAATTTACCAATTCAATATCAATTTTTCAAACTTAAATGTCACGATAGATATCATTGTTCGATACTAAAAAAATAGAGCTGGTAATCAATGTCATATGGGCCTTCATCAATACCAACATCATCATTGTTATTGATATTAGACTAAGTTGCCGGTTCCAGTTCAGGCTTGGGTTTGCTTTCAAGGTTCGTGTATGCAGGTTTGGTCATTTTTTTTAATTTCCAAGTTGAAAATGAAGTATAGAAATCCTTGTTTGAGAAGGAATTCCAAAGACAAAAAGAAATGAAAATCATTGTTTAGAAAGAGGAATTCCAAGTTTGATGTGGAAAAATCCTTGGCTAATGTGAAATTCTGCCCAAAATCCTTGCATGATTGCATCTAGCTAAAATCCGCTTGGAAATCCTTGACGAATTGAGACTTCCACCTTGAAATCCTTGGACACCTTAAATTTCCAGTTAGCTTGTCCTTGGACGCCCCTAATTTCCAACATAGAAAATCCAGCACTACATAAAAAATCCGCCCTTGAAAATGCATCTATCATGACCACACCTGAATTCCACCCTTGAGAATCCTTAAGCATGTAGAAATCCCACCCATAAAGAATTAAGGAAATTTGCACATTAGAAATGGAAAAGCAATGCAAATGGGGTCGGCCTTCTTGATCAAGTAATAAAAAGGATTTGAAGTGCATAACATCTCTAGGGTCGGCTTGATCAAGTAAATGGCAAATTCCTAACTTCAGTGCTCTAAATGTAAGAGGTCAAGGATATCATTTCAAATCAGATCCTAAAAAGCAGATTCAAGGCAGACCTTAAGCAGAAATAAAGGCGAATTAAGAGCAAAGGGACGAATTTGTGACAGAAAAATGCCAAATTAAAATCAGATTTGTCCTTGGATTCGTGGAAATTCTGACCTTGTATAAGCGCTAGTCCTTAACATCATAACATTTCCACCCAAATGTCCCTAAGGACATGAAAATTCTGCACCAATCCTCAAGAGAGTCGGATTTCTGCCCTTGAGATTGGAGAAATTTAAAATCCAACTAAACCAGAAATAAGAGGGATGACTTGAAAGGGAAAGGCAAGTTCAAATACAAATTAAAAGCCTAAAAGGATCCGCTATTATCAAGCAAAATACAATTTTAATTGAAGCATTACATAAAAGAGAGAACAAGAAATATTATTTCAGACATCATTCAAGAAAATTCAAAACCGGATTTAGGCAGATAAGAGCGAGTTTGAGCAGATCAAAGCTAATTCCATGCACTAAGGCGAACTCCAACAGAAAATCAGGTTAAGTGCGAAATCAAATTCAAGGGCAGAGGTGCGAATTCTCCAAACAGCATGTGCAAGTTAGAAACAGAATTAAAGGATGCATTTCCATCAAAATGAATTACATCAGATTGCAAGGTGAAAGTAGATCAAATCCAAGATAAATTCTAGCAGATGATGACAAAATCAAATCAGACCTAAATGAGCAAATTTCCAGAATTAAGTGCAAGTTTTCACCTAGGAGAATGGATTAAAATCAGAATCAAGAAGAAATCCTTCATCAAAATGCATTTCCAGATTTAGATCCAGCATTTCAAGAGTATTTCAAGACAATGTTCGAGATCCTTAAGGACAAAATCAAATTACCTCAAGTCCTAAGTATCAAAATCCATATCTAAGATCCAATTCAAAGTACCAAATCCGTGATTAGAGATTTCCAAATCAAGAGTGTTTTAAAGAATCAATCATCATGAAATATATTTTAAGTTCTTCAAACCTTGCACTTCATTCTTATTTGTAACTTTGATCCAAGGTGTTCTCTTGTTCACGATCGATGCAAGAGATCGATGCATGGAATAATGATCATACAAGGAAGTGAATGAAGAAAGTGTTCGCTTGTTCAGGACTGATGCAAGGGATCGATGCATGGAATAATGATCATACAAGGAAGTGAATGAAGAAGGAAGGCCAAGATTCACACTTTGAAAAAGAAATCAGGATCAAGGAACTGGATTGCTCTACAAGTGAAGAATGCTACAACGACCTTGGATTTCCCTAGGAAATCCAAGATTGAAATGAACCACTCTACTAGAAGATCAAGATATCAAGAGATCCAAGAGGAAGAATTCCAAAACAAGGAAGGATTACTATGAGGATAGAGATGAAATTCACAAGAAGTAGATAGTTTCAGAAGAGTTAATCAAAGTTAGAAAGATAATGTTGAGTATCAAGAAATATCTCTTCTTTGTGATGAAGTATGAAAGATTAAAAGGATATACATGCTAAGGTGGCCCCTACTCATCTCCAACCAATCAAACAACTCCAACACAATATGTCTAAGTTCATCGAATCAGATTCATCAACAACTAGACATGTGGAAAGCATTTAATGCAATATAGCAATAAATTTTCTCATTAGTTCATTCCTTAAAAGGATATGTACTTAAAGACTTGTAATTTTCTCATTGGATGACATTAAATCTATGTATGTGGTAGTTGTAACCACCTCAATTAGGGTTTCATTGAATTATTTCGGTTGTTGATTTAGAATCAATCTAGGTCCTTCATTTGTAATTCGGAGGTCTATATAAGGCGTGTCCTTCTAATTTGTAAAATTATTAGAAGTAGATTATAGAGAGTAGAGCAAGTAGAAGTAGTAGCAGGAGAAGGAGATCAAAAATTATTGCCAAGACTGTGTTGAAATTAATATACAACTTTCATTGAAGATATGGTAGATTTTCGTGTGTTGTTTCAACATTTTGCATGGTTCCTACTTCTCAAGACTTAGTTAAAGCTCATTGATTTTGATGGAGAAATGTGGAGACATGTGATGAATTCCTTGGTTCATAGTCATACCATTTGTAGTTTGTTGATTGGAAATTGCAGTGCATGGCTAGTCTGAACTTAATTTTGGGCATAGTTCGACTGTGGATGTTCATTTGGATTGCGCCAGTATTGAGTATTTGAATGAGTTATTTACAATATGACAATCTTTCACTACCTTGGAAGATTGCACTCTTTCTATAGAATTGTCTCTTTGGTTAAGTAGAAAGTAGTTCCATAGGAAATTTGTCGATCCAAGCATTATCCATTGTTATCATTGTCTATGGGTGTTAGAAGTAGATTAAATTTCTCTAAACCCTTATCCCTTTATCTTTTATTTGAAGTCTGAGTCAATTTAGTTCAAGTTCTAACTACTTTAAGGGAAAAAAGTTGATTAAGTTAGAGAACGATTATGTAAGTCCCCTTGTGAGAACCAACAAGATCGCATCATTTCATCGAGTCTATATCCAACACAAAGTCACATGTTCACAATGTAAACCTTGGGGTTGCCTTATTTGATCACACAGTTTCACATTATTAAGCATTTGAGGCTCCCTTGTTCAAGAGAGGTTAAAATACTTTGTATTTTATTCTGTATTGGCAAGTATCACAAAAAATGCAACATAATCCTACCTTTTGTAATCCTTGGTACCATGGCTGAAATTTTTTTAAATTTTATGACATAATCCTCTATGGATCCTTGTTTTAATTCTATTACTTCTTTAGAGTGCCTTTCAAGATGCTTTTGATCAAATCAATTTATGATCTTTTGAGTGAATTAGGTTATTATGTTTTGGAATACCATGATGCCACCAATCGTGTGCAATTCCTTCCAAATGTAAAATGGCAAATTTGATAGCATCCTCTTCAGTCATGGAACTAAGGGAGAAATAGGTGTCCAACTTTTGGGTCCATGAATGTGTCATGACTTTTCCCAATCCATCAAAGTTGGGGAGAGATTTTACTCATCCTTTAACATTAATCTTTGTTAGGTTGTTTGTACTCCTTTCTAGGGGTAATTCATGTCCTAGCATCACAATATTCCCTGAATGGAATATTCCTCCTAATTTTGGGGTCCAATCTTGAGTAGGCTTTAGCATATTCCTTGAAGTTATTAATTGGTGAACTGTTTTCTTCTTCTTCCCTTGTCGGTTCTTCCCTAGGTAAGAATGAGCATCTTGTTAACCTAGTTGTTGACCCTGCGCGTGATATGTTGTTGTTCTCTGAGCGATTATAATTTACATCCCTCCCATTTGTTTGATTGGGTCTAAGGCCATTGATTGCGTCATTCATGTTTTGTAGTGTTTGGAGAAGATATATATAACAACAAGATAACAAAAACAAAAAGACAATACACAGAAATATCCTGGGAAAACCCTCCTCACCGAGGATGAAAAACCCAGCCCACAAAAGTATTGATCCTTTTATTTTATCATTAATGTCTAAATACCAAAATCTTCAACATCTGAGCATATCAGAATTGATGGAACCTCTAGAATGATCACCAACTGAATTAAACAACTTCTCTAAAAATAGTCAAGCTGTAAACTCTTATGTTTCTGACATAAGTCCATTACGAGAACATCAAGTTTACAAACATATATCAGAGCTTTCTTCCAATGCTGAAACGAAGACTGAAAATAGCAAAACCATCATCCGAATGAATACTCAACACATATTTGATTTTTCGAACCCACGAACATTAATGTGAAAGTCATATAAAGATGGCAAGCCATAAGAGAAGACAAAGAACCAAAAGATCCTTGAAAACGTATGACTCTTTGATTGTCCACGAGAGCCTCTTGAACCGATAAGAAGGGACGCCTCTTGAGATAACATGGGAGTGTCCCGTTTGCAGCCACACTAATAGCCATATGGAAACGATAAGCCATCCAACATGAAAGCCATCAGAACTTCAAAAATAATATATGCCAAAGGACGAAGAACAACAACAATGATGTTTGAGAACATCAACCATGGACGCACACGAGAATACTTTAAGTATACAACATCAAATAATGCTCGAGTTTCAATAAGGTATGATGATATCAAAACAACATTTGCACGGTAGGAAGAAGACAGTCTCTCGCTGCTACTAATACTTTAGCACTCCCTCTTAGCAAGAGAGAGTTCTTCAATTAGCCATCTCATGACTACTGCAACTAGCTGCAACCAAAAGAATGTCAACAAAATCTCATCATTGATTTTCTCAAGACAAAATTGTTATCTCAGCATAACAAAATTCACCATAGCCACTCCTAGAGGGTGAAAAATAACACAATATAAGTCATAGAGTTACACATGACTTCCACCGTGGCTACTCTCAGAGGGTGGATCCACCATAGCTACTCCCAAAGGGTGGAAACAAGGGATTTGACCTCGAACTTCTCTCACATAGAAGAACTCATTAACAAGGGATTGCACCTCAAACTTCTCTTGCGGAGAATAACTCATTAACAAGGGATTGCACCTCTAACTTCTCTCGCAAAGAAGAACTCATTAACAGGATTGCACCTCGAACTTCTCTTGCAGAGAAGAACTCATTAAATATATACAATGAATCACTGAAGTTGAGACTCTTTCTCAGCAAGAGCAACATTCTCAACAATACCAAGCTTTTCTCTGAAATAACAAAACTTCACCCTTGGAAGTGGCTTGGTAAGAATGTCTGCAGTCTGCTCCTCTGTAGAAATGTACTTAAGTTCAACTGCTTTCCTTTGAACCATGTCTCTCAAGTAATGATACTTAATTTCCAGATGTTTAGTTCTATCATGAAAGACGGGATTAACCGAAAGCTTCACATAGCTTTGGTTATCACAAAATATCACTGTAGGATCCAAAGGTTGTCCAAACAAACGTGCAATCAATTTTCGAAGCCACACAACTTCTCTTGCAGCCACACATGTTGCAACATACTTTGCTTCAGCTGTACTTTGAGCCACACAAGATTGTATCCTGCTGCACCAAGAAACTACTGTTGAACCTAGACTAAAACATCCTAAAGTACTCTTTCTATCAGGTACACAAATTGCCCAATCTAAATCAAAGAAGCCTTGTAAGTTCAGCTCTACACATGAAGAGTATTTTAGACCAAAACCCATTGTACCACAAACATATCTCAATATATGTTTCTCTGCCACAAGATGAAGTTGCCTTGGTTCACACATGAACTGACTCAAGGCATTCATTGCATAACAAATATCAGGCCTTGTATTCACCAAATACATTAATGAGCCAATTAACTACCTGTACAAGGAAGGTTCAACTAAATCTGAAAGTGTTGCCTCCTCATGTAACTTTTTCAGATTTGCTTCCATAGGAGTAATTATTGACTTGCACTCGAACATGCCAAACCTTTTCAATATATCAATTGCATATTTTTCTTGACTTAAAATAATTTCATTTTCTCCTTGCCACACCATAAGCCCAAGGAAATAATGAAGGAGACCAAGATCTTTCATTTCAAATTCAGAAGCTAACTCCTTGCATTTGACAATGAGATCATTATCACCCGTAAGAAATAAATCAACATAGAGAATAAAAGATCCCTGCCGGATTCTCTTACTAATCTGCTGTAAGTTTTAAAATAATAAACTATGTTTTTCTGAGATTTTTGGTGGTCTTATAGAATAGACAGAAGTTGCAGAATGTTTTGTTTCTTTTTGTGTTTTTTGAGAAT
>MU224301.1:125196-174202 GCA_018584345.1 Thuja plicata
ACCTCAATGTGCAACTGAACTGGGTCTGGGGCTGGTGTGGACCGAACATGCTCCAACTCTACGGTCACCTCCTCCAATCGTGACTGTGACTCCTGTAAAGCCAACTGGGTACATTGCAATGAGTCCCCGGTCACCTCAAGCTCCTGGGTAAGCTCAACCACCTCCTCCTCTTTCCCTAACAATGTCTCATAACAGGTACTGCCCCACTCTAGAAGGTATTCCCTGTCAGCAACTAACCGTGTGTAATTATGCTTCAAGACCCTAACAACCTCTCGAAGCGCATGAACCTCTGCTAGGGAAAGACTACTATCACCGTGCTCATCTGACATAGGAGCACCCCAACCAAATGCGGCTAACATTTGACGAATCACATCAAAATGATCAACAACTGAAGAGATGTCTCTGTCACTCACCTTCAACTGACTAGACACATGATCCCTTTGTAAGCCCTGACTCCTATGCAAGCTCTCCATCCCACTGACTGCACTTTGACAGTAAACTGACCCAGAACTGCTCACCCCATGTGTGCTACTGTCCTCGCACACATCTGCAACTGCGATACAGCTCATCGATACCACAACCAACACCTCAGAAGAAGCGGAAACCCTAGTAGTATTGCCAATAACAGAGAGTCCCTATGAATCCTGATCCTGGGACCCATCCAAGAGCACCTCAGAGTCATCGCCCAATATCTGATAAGGAATGTCATCCCCCATGCAGCCTATATCATCATCTAACAAATCATCCGAAGTTTTCATACTCACTGCATTTACATCCCCTAACAAATGCTCAATTGCTATCTCCTGACTCTGTACATCTGAATCAATGTCAGGATGTGAATCAATAACTCCCGAAAATGAGCCGACATCTGCCGACTCAGCTGTAACACCCTAATCATCAATACCACAAGTAGCTCCATGATCTCGCGATCTCGCCTATCCCACCTGAGAGAGGTGCTGCCTCTCGCTCCAGAGGTACACTACGACGGCTGACATATAAATCTCCGATAACAATTCCCTCCTCGAGAGAATTTGGACCATCAGAGGCAACTATTGTATCATCTGTCTCTGCACCAACTGCAGCAACTACTCGAAAAGCCTCAACCTGCTGAAGCTCAGTACTGCAGTCTACCACTGGTACAGACATGTTCGTCTGTCTATGTGTGGAGTGTCTATCATCAGATCCATGAGTAGGTGTCGTACTATATTCTGGTGGATCTACATCTCGGACACCTGTCGAGGAAAACTCAAGCCTCCTACCCTGCGATCTTGATGCTGGCCTACTGAAGGCAGAAACCATATACCTCGCTGCCCTATCTATTGTCTCTGGATCCAATAGTCTTGCCGCCATCCTCTGTTGATGAAGCCTAAGTCTCTCCATTAATGTATTTATTTTGTCACTATTCCCCGCACTGCTACGCCGGCTCTCGAAGCTAAGCCGCCTGTATCTATCCATAGCCAAAAATGCAAGAGTGTTGATCACTCTAAATATAACAGCGGATCTGCATTAATAAATATTTTCCTACCCCACAGGATGGCAGGTAGCTGCTCTAATACCACTGTAATGAGCCCAACCTGGCTCTGTTGATAATTCAATTTGATTTTACTCACAGATAACAATTTCTAGCAAGACTCCCTTATTTAAATATTCAAATCCAATTTCACATTTCTCAGCCAGCCATACACAATTATTTCAAATGCTTATTTGGTGAAATTCGGAGATTACATTCAACGAATTTATTCAAACACAAATTTCAGATTGACTAAATTTATTAATGCTTCAGCAAATTACAATGCATAAAGAACCTGTTTATTAATTTCTGCAACCACGTCAGCTGGTAATGGCAACTGCTGCAAACTCTTTATTTTTTATGTGCCAAGAAGACTGGACTCCAGTGTCGACAACCAACTATACATCCACATCCTCTCCGTGATGTAATTTCCAGCATGTGACTTGCCTCAACTCTACACGTGGCCTGCATTTAACACTCCAGCGCGCATGATAGATACTCCACGCACTGCCAGCAATGATCCCTCCAAACCCGTGTATGCTCTGCCCAGAAACGACAGACTTGGTTGTTGGGCCAAAAAACCCGACCACTAGTCTTAATGCAGGCCCATGTATATCCGCGCTTGCTCTTAAATTGCATTCGGCCAACCCAAAATTAATGCGGGCTTCTCCACTTCCATACGCAGCTTCTCCATACTGAATTTGTCCTTCCTGAATGAGTTGCACGCCACCAGCTGTCTCATTAATTGCCTTCTCTCCACATGCAACCTCGCAATCTTTCCAAACGTATGGAAACAACACCATACAGCCGCGGCAAAACCAAAAGTCTCCAAACTTTGAATCGACCTCTTCAGCAGGCCACAATTCAATAGCAAATAACAATCTTAGAATTGAATTAACCTCTTCCTCCAAGTTACAGACAAACAGTACAAAGGAAGAGAAGTTGGTTAGACTTCAGCAACCAATTACAGAATAGTTCCAGAAGAACCAGTTTTCCAGATGCTCAATCAACCCTTATACTTCAGCAAGGGCACCAGAACCAAGAACTCAGAAACAGAGTCACCAGACAAAATAAGTTTATCAAATAATCGGATGCCAATCCCAATGAATGAGCTCATATTTATAATCCATCATTGGCCATAGTTTCCCAAAAGATGCATCAGTTAACCACTCGCTTAAATAACTTCTAAATTATTATAATAATGTGGCCTTATTATTAATTAATAACTTATACGTATTAATTAATAACTATTAATTAATAAATATGAGCTCGTGCAATAAATCCAACATTCGCTGCAGGTGATGACTAATTGCCAGAGCCACCCACTGTACTGCCAAAAATGACAACTGCCAAAACTAGACTTACTAAAAATATTAAGCCCCCAGCCAAAGAACTGCACAAACTGAATCTCGTCTGGAGTGCAATCATATTGCTCTGCCAGAAATGGAAACTCACCAAACGGACTTACTAAAAATAGTAGGTCCAGACTTACTAAAAATAGCAAGTCTGTCAACTGGGACCCTCAAAACCAGGCATTAGCTTACGAGGGTCGCGATGATGAGATGACCAAACCACTGCCAATACCTACTAAAAATGGAGTCATCACACAATTCCAACAAATGTAGTTTATTTACAAATAGAATACTATAATAAAATTACATAATTGTAATGTCAATGTAGAAAAAATCCTAATTTAGGTCTTAAAACAATATTAATTAACATCAAACATTAACATCAAGAATCTACGATCATATACAAATAATCGTTATTAAAATCAAAGTATCCTAAAATCATTCATATCTATTTCATAGCTTATTCCCATAGTCAACCATATTAGAAATCTGATGAAAAAGCTACTAGGAGTCTGTCTTCGTCAACCAAGTCCAAGGACACATAATGATCCTCCAATCCTTTCAACCCTTGGCCCACAAGTATAGCAGGACCTCCAGTACATCCATCTTGGGGTGGCGTACTTGATGAGAGGAGACCGGTACTGCTGCACCTTCGTTTTTGCAAACATTTTGCATTGACCCTAAACATGTTTGCTGATGGTAATTAGCTAAATAATTACTTATCCTAAATTTCTTGATGGATGGGCAATTTAATCATACGACACTTACAAGCTTCCTAACAAACTCATGTCGAGATAAATACAATACTACTTGCATACCAATTGTTTCCCTTAATATTACAGACTGTCGTTCTTAATTTCTCACTCCAAGTTTATTTCTGAATTCTTCTCCAATTCACACTTGATTGTTTAATGCCCACAAATGGATTGGTCTCCCACTTTTATATATTCCATGGTGGGATGAATAGTCGCCTCCTTTATTACCATCACAACCCTTAACAAAGGGTGCATCACTTCTAAACCCAAGCACTTCCTTGAAACATTTCATTGAATCGACCCTTTCGGTAAATAGCTTCATTTCTCCTTTTATTTTGTTCGAGTTGGCCTCTAAACATTATTTACGTTTTCGTCAAGGAAAAATAATTCTGAGTCAGCCTCTAAATGATATTCATGTTGTCGCTTGGGATTATTATAAATTGAGGCTGCAACTTATTTGGTGTGCAATGTCTTATGGTGGGGCATGACACCTTTAGGATAGGTCAGTAGTGTCAAACATTAACAAATACTAATGTGAGTTTATTACCTTTAGAGTAGGTTGGCCTCATATCAACACAAATCCCAATGATACCACAACTTGGTAAGTGATTGGATCCTACAACAATAATCACAAGGATTCACAACTTAATGACTCATATGACCTCAACAAATAGTCCGAATATGCCACAAGTTGGTGAGGTTTGATTATGCACTCACAATCTTATATTTAGCTTGGGAATAATAAAGTGGCTCTTATATTTTCCCACTGATATAAACTAAGTCACTGAATATACAACTATGATCCAGTGCTAAATTAATTAAATACAAATAATGCCAAAAAACTTAGGACTATTAAATATTTAATTAATTAATTATTTTTTTGACCTTTTTAAACAATTAAAATTAGTCATCATTAAATTTCCTTATTTTCAACAACCTAATTTTAATCATTCAATTATATGCCAAGGTCAAACAAAAGGGGCCATTACAGCCAAAAGCTTGGACTAATAGTGAATGGTGCCCACCAATGTTAAGGGTGAGGTTTTTCGTCCCACTATAACACCGAGACGACCAACTCCTAAACACATGGCTGCTCGATTTGGGTGTAGTCCTAGCCCTGAGTTTTGCGTCAAGTGGAAATCTATCACCGAGGTTTTTCGTCCCACTATAACACCTAGACGACCAACTCCTAAACACATGGCTGCTCGATTTGGGTGTTGTCTTAGCCCTGAGTTTTGCGTCAAGTGGAAATCTATCACCATCATGGCAATGTTGTGTTTTCATCCAACAAGGGCATCACATCTTTCAACGCATATAAGAAGTTGTGATTAGAAGTAATGGTTCAAAAGTTATGATCAAAACAGCAGACAACTATCGATCAGCCAAAAGAATCAGCTAAGTGCTTTTATTTCTGTTATTTCAAGATTTCGAAGTTCTAGTACATGATCTGTCCCAAATCTAAATTAAGATTATTAATTGTCTTATAATAGAATTATAAAACTTATATTTCTTTACCATGTGCTGCGGGTTGGATATAATTTGGGACTTATATTAAAACTTAGTTTTCAATGCTGTAGATCTCAGGCTCAGACTGATTAATGCTTGAAAACTTCTCATATTTTTAATTGCTAGCAATAGCAACTATAGGTGCAAATACAACATTTGAAAGCAATAGCCAAAGAGAATCTGGGACAGAAAATTCACTTCAGTGAAAAAGATCTAAAAACTTAAAGCATCGGCCGTTTGCCAAAGACTAGCATACACAGATCTTGTCATGTATCAATAAATGAATTAAGACATATAGAGTCAACAAATTAAAATCATGAATCTAAACACATGCTATTGTTTAATATAAATAGAACTCAGCATTATCTCAAGCCATATCCTTTGCCCTCCATTTAAGTTATTGTTATTTTGGTTAAATGAATCATTATTATAGATTCAATTATTATTGCATAAAACTAGGCCTTTCATAGATCATAAGCATTAATTCCTATCAAATGCATAAATATAACAACCACAAGCCAAAGAGAGTCCACAAACAATTATATCAAAGTCCATAGTCACCTGGAGATGGGGAGATTTGGAGACTTTGGAGAATTGTATCGGTACTGATACTACTTGTGACCTTTTCACACCATCGGCCCATTGCAAATGGGGGCCCCCTCTTTTTGCTTAGTTGTTAGGTTTTGGCAGTAAGAGTGGCAGTTCAGAGCTAAGAAGATTGAGTGGTTAAGTAATCAGGTTGTCAAGTGTTAAAAGAGGGAGTTTTAAAATTAAAGTCCTTTGGGGTTAAGTTGTAGTGGGTTGAGCCAAAAATCCTAAGTGTATTAATATTTTGGCTAGTCAAAGAGTCCAAAATACATTATAAAGGCATATTTCATGCATAAGAGCCTTAAAATCCTTATAAAAATTGATTTTCCATACTTAAAATAGTCAAAATTCTAATTAAAATCAAATTTTCTTTATAAAAATGCACAAAATCTGGACATGGCATGAATTTCCCCACTTAAAATCAAGAAAATCCGGACATGTCGCGATTTTCCCCACTTAAAAATCAAGAAAATCCAGACATGGTATGAATTTCTCCACTTGATGAGGCATTTTCAATAAAATTTCTAAGTGTTGGGAACTTATCCAGACATTAGTCGATTTTCCCCACCTGGATACTAAGGATAAGGAATGTGATAAAGAGTCCAGATGCAGGGTAATTTTCCCCTTCGAGCTTATACTTCGACGAATTTTGAGTTCCAAAGTCAGGAATGTCCCAACAAAGCATGGATTAATCCAGACATGGGTTGATTTTCCCCTTGGAAGTAATTGAGGATGAACGAAAAATTTTCTAAGTGTGGGATTGAATCTATCCCTACCTGGGTCAATTTTCCCCACTTGTGAGCAAGTAAAGGTAAAAGTTTCTAAGTATGGAATGTGGGAATTTATCCCTATGTGGGTCGATTTTCCCCACTTGGAGGAAGGGAAATTTCAAATAACTATGGATATCCCTTTGGAAATTTGAATTTCCCTCTTTTTGAGGGGTAAAAGGTGGACTTAATAAATATTTGCAATTCCTTATGCGGGTCGATTTTCCCCTTTGGAGGTTTTTAAAATTATTATTTTTTAAATAAAGGGGAAAATAAATTAAATATAAAGTTGCACAAACTTCGAGGTGGCAAGCTTTTATCGCACATTGCTTGTGTGGGTGAAAACTTAACCAAAAACTACTTTAAAAAGATAAGCTACAGCCATGAGAAAGAATAAAGAGGTGACTAAGTGGTTGAGGGAGATAGAAAGAAAGGCCAAGGGGCCGGTTTGAAAGTCGCCCAAGTCCAAGGGGCTGAAAATCAAACCATGGGAGGACATCTATCATCACTTAGAAATCTGATCTAATAAAGTTGCTGGGTGAAATCAGACTTTTCTTATTGACTCCCAAGGGGGAAAAGTGAGGTAAGTTGGCCACAATGCTTGTGTATTCAGACTTAATTCTGAGAATTTCCTCGTGGGGAGCGATTTTTTGCAAAAATCATTGGATTTTTTCTATCCACCGAGTCATGCCAAAACTGATTGCAGGCGATAGGGGAGGCAATTTCTGAGTTTTATGTGACGAATTTGAGGCTAAGGAGCTGGTTTGAAAGTTGCCCAAATCCAAGGGGCTGAATATCGAACGATGGGAGGACATCTATCATCATTTAGAAATTTGATCTAATAAAGTTGCTGGGTGAAATCAGACTTTTCTTCTTGACTCCCAAGGGGGAAAAGTGGGGTAAGTTTGCCACAACGCTTGTGTATTCAGACATAATTCTGAGAATTTCCTAGTGGGGGGCGATTTTTTGCAAAAATCATTGGATTTTTTCTATCCACCGAGTCATGCCAAAACTGATTGCAGGAGATAGGCGAGGCAATTTCTGAGTTTTATCTGACAAATTTGACACCAAGGAGGGGCTGCGAGTAAGGTATCTTCAGACCAAAATCTGAAAATAGCCCTATATGGTGCGATTTTTTGCAAATTTATTAGAAAATCACAAGCAAGCAAATTCATTCGAGTTCCATTGTAGGTTGTTTGGGAGGCAAAAACTTCAGATTTTATGATCAATTTGGAGGCATCAGGGTGCTGATAGGTAAGTGTCTTTAGACTAAAGTCTGAAATTTTCTCTATATGGGCGATTTATTTATAAAATCCACATAGCCCCAAACCACTCCAGATTTGATTGTGGATTAATGGCAAGGTTAGAACGCCTATTTCCTTGACTGATTTCAAGCATATGGGAGGCTGAATATGTGAGTTTTCAGACTAAGTCTGAAGACCCCCCCATAAAATTCGATTTTCTTGAGAATATTTCTGAGTTTTTTAACAATCCCCAAGGCTAATAGGTGTTCATTGCAGCCTTGTTGGAGTGATTCCAAGCCCATTTCGAAGACATTGGAGGTCTGAAACACATTAATCTTCAGACTAAAGTCTGAAATGTCTGAAATAGGGGCGATTTTGAAGAAATTTTTCATAATTCACTATCTCATCCAATCGCATAGAGGGCTGTTGCTGAGTCTTTGGGAGGTATTTTTGTGCAAGAAACACCAAGTTTGAGGGACTAAATTCATCCGGAGGGGTAAATTGGGGTTGTCTTCAGAAAATCTGAGTTTGTCATTATGGATAAAATTGGATTTTGACTATGGTTGGTTAGTATTTTAACTCATAATTCGTAATAGAACCATGGATTATGATTTGTGATGAATTTAATGAAGTATTAGGACTGATTTTGACTTGTCTTCAGACTTACCATGAATTGTCCTCATAAAATCAGAATTCTTTCTTTATTGATATAGGTCTGATTTAATGGTAAAGTTTGATCATTTTGTTGTCCTAAGATTCTAATCCAAATGCCTACTCTATTTACAATCTCCTATGGATAAAATTTCTAAGTCGTTGCATTGAGTTCAAGGATTAATTCAGGGATCTGGAAGTCTGATTTATCATTTTGTTTAGTCCTTTAAGACCGTACTGACTTCAAGCTTCAAGCAGGGATATGGCGGAAGGTAAAGGGATTGCAGCGAGGACGGTGCTGATAAGGAAACTATCCAAAAGATTTTATCCTAAGTCCTCGATGGTTTCTAAGTGGAGGAAAGTTGTGGATACAAATATGGAGCACATAGATATGAAGAGATTAAAGAGAAGAATGTATGGAGCTAGAGATCGTCTACCTTCAGACATAGCAGTCAACACTATGAGGAGTGGCCTCTATCATGCAGTTGGGTTTCCATAAGATATTCAATGTAATGAACTCTTGGTAGAGTGTGCAAAGAATTATGATTCAGATACCAGGACAATCAAAGCCAAAGGGAAGGTGTTCGCATTCCTAAGCGAGGAGGCAGTGAGATTTTTGGGATTCCGTTTTATCCAAGCATGTAGATCAAAACTAAGGAAGAAGGTCAAGCATTGTATGACAATAGGCCTAACACTTGTATGGACGTCATCAATAAGAACTAGATCAACGAACCAAGGAAGCACCATTCTAAGTTACCTAAGAAGCTCGTGAGTGTGGATTAGAATAATGAATATAGTGATTTGATCTTTATGCTAAGCAGAGTCATGGGAACACCTCAAGGGGCTTTCTTTGATACTTGGATGTATTATTTCATTGAAGAGATAACAATAGGAAATGTGATGATAAATTGGGCCAGGATGATCAATGACAACCTGGATACCCAACTGAGGAACTTGGTGAAAACGAAGCAATTCTATATGAGTTCCTATGTGATCTATCTGCTAGCAAGGAATATCAAGCATCCAAGTCTCATATGCAGGGGCATGGTTGGAAATGGCAAAGGGCAATTTCAGGTATATGATTGCTATCCTGAGTTACAACTGCATGAGAGAGCAAGTTATAGGAGGATTAATGACATCTTCACCATGAATATCACACGCATACTTCAGAGTGAAATACATAGAAGGCTATCCAAGGAGGCCATGGCATTGATTGAGAAGAGTGGATATTGGTACATCCAATTCCCTACTTTCACTTACATCAGGATCCAAGGATTTTCTTCAAGGCCTCACAAAATTCCTAAGTATCCTACAAATAAGATGGTCTTGCTGGAGGTGGTCAGGCAACTGTTAGAGTTTGATTTTATGCAGGAGAGGGACAAACAGGGAATGCCTTCCTCTATCACATTGGGGAAGACGCTTGAGTCATGTCCTTCATTACAGGCAGTTGAGACGGCAAGTATGAAGTTACAGTTTTATCAGCTTGGGGTCTACAAAGCAAAGAAAGAATTCGATCCATTCCAGAAAATCCATACTTACAGGGGAAAGAGATACAGCCACAGGATTGACATTGATGACTATTGGGCAAATCTAGTGTATGAATATGCTATAAGGAGAAAGATGTGGTCCAGGATGTCAGTTGATTTCATGAGGAAATGTAGTAATTTCCCTATTCCTGATCAGGTTAGAGATGATGGAAATCACATTCATCCTCACTATGAACATGAAAAGGACAAGCTAATCAAGCCGAGCTTACAGAATTGACCATCTTGATGAGAAAAGTGATGGATAAATCAAAAGCATGGGTTGATAAGAAGATTAACAAGTTAAGCAAACAGGGTGTCATCTTCACACATGTAAAGATGCAAAGTGAAGAATCTTCCTCAAAAGGAGATGCAAGAACCATCAACACTTCAAAACTGCACAATGAGGATGAAGGACAAACTTCAAAGAAAGGGGACAATGTGATAGAAGCAACACAAGCAACAAGTGATAGAACTATTAATAAAGAGTTTGGAAGCAAAAGGCATAAGTCTACCACACCTACTCCCACCGCCAATTCTTCATCAGTGAGGGAAATAGAGGCACGGAATATGGATCAAGATTCAATACAGGGTGGAGATACAAAGATTCTACCTCAAGAGAGTCACGAGGCAGCTTCATCCACACAATCAGTGCAGCAGAGAACATAGATATTGCCAACATCTATCGTTCAGTTGGTAGTTAATTTGGGACATGATATGAGACAACCTGTTGCGAGGTTTTCACACCATTGCCCCATTGCAAATGGGGACCCCTCTTTTTTTTGCTTTAGCAGGAGTAGTGGTCTTAGATGCTCTTCAGAGTAGTTGTCTTAATTGATCTTAGTTGGTAGCGATTTTCAAGTCTCCAAGTCGAAAAGATGAGTTTGAGCAATTTTGGCTTGCTGGGAAGTCAAGTTTGTTTGGGATGTGAGCGAGAGCTAGGCTAAGCTAGTCAAGGCTATGGAGTTGAAACCAAGCGATTTGTGATGAAATGAGTTAGAACCTTTTGAAAATCCTTGTTCCAGCTTCAATTTCACCTTAGAAAATCAGGAAAGGTTGTGGGAGATAACATTGTTGAAGGCGTGCTGAATCCTGAAATTTGGCTAAGTCTAGAATTTTTTGAAAACTCCCAAAGATCTAGAATCTTTATTATAACTCCTATGAAGCTGGAACCTATCTCAAACATCCTGATAGTATTTATATAAAATATAACTTAAAGTATAAGTAACTTATACTTAAATGTATATTTTATATAAATCCTCCCACCATCTGAGCTGAGAAAAGGACTAAGTATGGCAGCAAGTTGCAAAGAGGAAATTCCTCTAGTCATGGCAGATTCCGCCTACCCCAAAGGAATCCAAATTCCTCTGGCACCCTTGAATTTCACCCCTTGCAAAGGTGAATTCCAAGTGCGAATTGTTGAAAAACGGTGAAAGAAAATGCAAAAACTTTGTTTTTTGAAGTGAAGTTGCAAAGAGGAAATTCCTCTAGGCATGGCGGAATCCGCCTACCCTAGAGGAATCCAAATTCCTCTGATACCTCTAATTTTTGCCCCCCTTTTGTTGCTCAAAATCATACGAATCCCCTCAAACTCACCTATGGGCAAGTCATTAGGGAGTTTAATGAGCAAAATGCATTGTTTGAGATCAAAACATCAGTGGGAAAATGAAAAATCAGAGTGAAAAGATGAGGGCTACAGCATGAAATCAAACTTAACTGAGACAAAATCATATTGAAATGGTGAGTGTGAGCAAAATTCCTCTCTCCCCCCAAATTTTTGCCCTCAAGTCTAGCTTGGAAAAGGGTATCATAACATGAAACAAACTTATTCCTCCTCAAGTTGACTTGAATGCTGCGAGTTTGAGGTGAAATCAAGGTGGTTAGGTGTGATGTCCCGACTTGGACTGGGCAAGTGTCTCTGCCTCCTCAATCAGCCCCACAGCCTGTGTTTCAACTAGAATGTCACCTGCAGTTATGGGTGACTTGCGTTTGGTCTTGGTGTGCCCGTGCGGATGGGTGTGAGTCCTATGAATGCCGGACGGTCCTCTTGCAATACTTCACACACGGTCGAGCTCCCTTATTTTCTTTGTACGGTCACGTAAGTGCTGGAAGTGTGCTTGTATGCTGCCTAACTCAACCGACGAAGGACCTCGTATGGCATAACAGAATGTTCGTTCAATCTCTCTACTCTGGGTACGGTGATAGTCCAATTAGCCCCGCGTACGGTTCTACCATACCGTTTGCCAAGATGGCCCGTATAGTGTTCCACCCCACTACCTGCATCGTGCGTATGATGGTCTAGCTCCCGTATGGTGAGATGATGCCTTCGATCCTAGTCCGTACGGTGGATGCACGTACGGATGGCTTGCAATTGTGTCGTACGATGTATGGTGTCTCCAAGTCTGTCGTACGGTCAAGGCTGATGTTTCAGCATTGACTTGGCGACAAAGCATGTAATGACGCCTTAGTAGGACTTGATGCAAAACATACACAGAACAATAATTCGAACACAAGTCTGGGAACCCGCACGTGCAAGGAGAAATTATATTAATAATGATAGCACTTCAAATTTCACAGAAAGATATCGTTGTCGAACACAAATTTGTCTTCTACAAAAGACTTCACAAATTTGACAATGAAGTATAGATGAAATATCATAAGCGATATTTCCCTCGGCAGACTAGGGTGGCTGTGAACCACCGAAATTGCGACAACAGAATAAGGAGGATCTTCCACCTCCAAAACTGCGCACAAACCAACTTCAGCCTTCAGCTTCCGAAAGTACAAAGAAGAGTCAAATACAATCCATCATGATTTACAATGCCCAGCCATCTCCTTATAAAGGCCTCCAAAAAGCTTCTAGAGATTTACAACACGCCGACATTATTATTATTTTATTATTTTATTAATTTGGGCCCCTTTAATTAATAATTATATTAATTAATTAAATAAGTCCTTATGATATTATTTATTTTTTAGGACCACTTAATTAATTAACCTAATTAAGACGCTTATGAAAATTGAGGACATTACAAATCCTCACCGCCCAAAGATTGCTTGCCCTCGAGCAATCCATCATCAAATAGTTTGCCCATGCGAAGCTCCAGGATCCCAAACCAAGCACGGACGTTGGTAGCAGCATCCGTTGCAATCTCCATGCTGCTTCACGAGTAAACCGCCATCAAGATTTTGCTGCGCCACTCTAATATAAACATTGCCATGTCCGGAGTCACCAGGATCCCATGGAAGCCAACCATACAATACATCGTTGCTCCGATCCAAAACCTTCATGCAATCACGCTCATCAATCTCTTGAGGAATCTCATAGCTCAAGTAGATCCTGTTGTTTCCATGACGAAGCTCCTCACAAGGAGAGATTGTAATCATGCACGCCTCATGCACAACCGAAGGATAAACTCCATAATCAACCAACTGTAGTTGCTCCTACAAGAGATCATCGGTAGCATCTCCATGAAGTTGATCAACCACTGGTAGAGCCTGCTCATTCGAAGGATCACCAATAGAACCTGCATTTCCATCAAGTTGATCATCGGGTGCTAGTTCGACAAAATTTGTGCAAGCATCTTCTTCATCTTTCTGGTTGTCTTGAAAATTTGGATGTATTACATTTGAAGGGACAATTGCTGACTCTTTCTTATCCAAAACCTCCTGTGGCTGCAATGTTGGCATAACTTCATTCTCAATAGGGCTCATGGTGCTAAGTACCTCATTGTCGATCTCCCAACTAAGATTGATGTTGTAGATTCTATCGCCTTCGGAGGATGGGTACCTCAACCTCAGGCCTATGTAGTCCTTGAGAGATATGTTTGTTTGCCATCCACCATCAACCCAATCCTGCTTGATTTGTTTCAATGACTCAACCCAATCCTACTTGATGTGCTTCAGTGACTCAGCCAAGGTGAGCGGATGCATTTCCAACTACTCGATCCTCGTAGGGAAAATCAGCATCGTTAGTCTTGTATTGGTCCGCGGTGTGCGTGGCATGTTGCCCTTCATTCTTCCATTTAACCTGCACTTGAGTGTCTCGCCCATCTGCTTTTGTCCTCTTGCTAGAGTCTAGCAGAGCTTCTACTGACTTCCTCTTAGCTCCCTCAACGCATCTTCCAATCCATCACTCGATGCCATGATTCTCCCGACAGGCAAGCAGAATCACCAGCTCTGATACCACTGTGATGTCCCGACTTGGACTGGGCAAGTGTCTCTGTCTACTCAATCAGCCGTACAGTCTGTGCTTCAACTGGAATGTCACTTGTGGTTATGGGTTACTTGCGTTTGGTCTTGGTGTGCCCGTGCGGATGGGTGTAAGTCTTACGAATGTCAGATGGTTCTGTTGCAACACTTCACACACAGTCGAGCTCCATTATCTGCTCCGTATGGTCACGTAAGTGCTTGAAGTGTGCTTGTATGCTGCCTAACTCAACCGACGAAGGACCCCGTATAGCGTACCAGAATGTTCGTTCAATCTCTCTACTCAGCATATGGTGATACTCCAATTAGCCATGCATATGGTGATACTCCAATTAGCCATACATACGGCTCTACTATACCGTTTGCCAAGATTACCCGTACAGTGTCCCACCCCGCTCCCTGCATTGTGCGTATGATGGCCTAGCTCCCGACGGTGGGATGATGCCTTCAATCCTAGTCCGTACAGTGGATGCACGTACGGATGGCTTACAAGTGTGGCATACAATGTATGGTGGCTCCAAGTCTGTCGTGCGATCAAGGTTGATGTTTCAGCATTGTCTTGGCGACAGAGTATATAATGACGCCTTAGTAGGACTTGATGCAAAACATACACAAAACAATAATTCGAACACAAGTCTGGGAACCCGCACGTGCAAGGAGAAATTATATTAATAATGATAGCACTTCAGATTTCACAGAAAGATACCGTTGTCGAACACAAATTTGTCTTCTACAAAAGACTTCACAAATTTGACAATGAAGTATAGATGAAATATCAGAAGCGATATTTCCCTCGACAGACTAGGGTGGCTGTGAACCACCGAAATTGTGATCACGGAATAGGGAGGATCTTCCACCTCCGAAACTGCGCACAAACCACCTTCAGCCTTTAGCTTTCGGAAATACAAAGAAGAGTCAAATACGATCCATCATGATTTACAATGCCCAGCCATCTCCTTATAAAAGCCTGCAAGAAGCATCTAGAGATTTACAACAAGCCAACATTATTATTATTTTATTAATTTGGGCCCCTTTAATAATTAAATAAGTCCTTGTGATATTATTTAATTTTTAGGACCACTTAATTAATTAATCTAATTAAGACGCTTATGAAAATTGGGGATATTACATTAGGCAAGATTGAAACGGGAGTGTGAGCGAAATTCCTCTCCTACCCCTGATTTTCGCCATCATATTGAAGGCCATTGAAGGTAAAGAGATGAAGGTAAAGAGATGAAGGCATGATGAGAGAGAAATCACTAAGGATAGAAGCCAAACAGTTTGGAGAGATTGTAAAATGTAAAATGGCTTCCAAATGAGAAGGGGAGGTGATTGAGAAGACCAAGAGAAAATTCCTCAAGGTAGGGCAGAATCCACCTGCCCTCGAGGAATCAAAATTCCTCTCCTACCCCATATTTCCACCCTGAAAGAAGAGGCAAAGCATACACTAAACCCCCCCAATCTGCATTCTAAAAGAGCAAATGAAGGATAGAATAGAGAATCCAAAAGAAAAGTTTAGTGGAGAATTGAAACAAAAGTGCAAGAGGTGATTCCACTAGGCATGGTGGAATCTGCCAGCCTTAGAGGAATCCACATTCCTCTCCATGCCTTAAATTCCACCCCTATTTAAAGTGGAGAAAATGTAAAGAAAAGCCCCTCAGCTTGAGCAAAACAAAATTCGATGGCAATCTGATTCCAGGAAGGAAATATTAAGGTCAATTGGGCCAAGTTCAAGGAGGTGGAGATTGAGTTGAAGTGAGGTATTCCAAATTCTTCTTGACCCCTTGAATTCCGCCTTGCTTCCATGGCATGAAAACATGAATTAAGTCCTCCAAAATTGGGTGACGATCAACAAAAATGAAAGATTAGAGGATTGACCGAGCTGAATGAGAGGTATTGAGTTTGAGGAAAAATGACGGAGGAAAATTCCTCTAGGAGTGGCAGATTCTGCCACCCCAAGAGGAATCCAAATTCCTCTCACAAGCTAAATTAACGCCCATAAGGAAGAGGCTTGATTAAAAAGACAAGAAGTGGCGATTTTAACAATAAGAAAAAGATGAAACATCCATTTGATCCCTTCATCATGTCGGCCTTAAGGAGATGATATAATGATTAAATAAAAAAAAATTATTGGCTAAAAAAGGCAAGTCAGCCCTCATGGGAGACATGCCTCTTCATGATATTGATCGCCTATATAAAGGAGGCAAGGTTAATTCATTTCAACATCACTCAAAGGCAAATATACCTCTACTCTAGGACATCGATTCATCCTTCACATAAGACAGTGATCCACCCTCAAAAGGGGCAACGAATTGTGTATAGAGCAGCGAACTCCTCTTATTAGCAGAAAAATTCTCCTAAATTGGGCAGCGAATTACCCCCCGCCCCCGCCCCCTAAGGCACTGATCTCCTCATAAGGAGAGCAGATTATCATAAGGAGGAAGTAAATTTTATTGAAGGAACATCAATTTTGCACATAAATAGCAGATTTCTTCCAAAAATCAGAGATAAGGAGGGTGAGAAAAGTGAAATTTGGGCATGCTACTCATTGAAAAACTCACTTATTTTCCAGACTTTAAGTGAATTCATACCAAGTTGCGAGATTAGGATTGTTTTATCAATAAAATCAAGATTGGGAATTGCAAAAAGATAGAGAAATTTGATCTTGAACTTAAGAAGATCCTTTTTGCCTCTTTGTTTTGATGTTAATTTCATTTCATGAAAATTTTAAGATTTCCCTCATTTTATCATTTCATCATTTTGTGATCTTAATGCATTTTTCTTTCTTGGTTTTGCAAGGTAAACTTCAAAAAGGGAGAGGCTTGGAAAGCAAGGAGATGATGACAGGTCAAGCTCAAAACTTAAAGCAAGATCAAGCTTGAGGACTTCAAATGAGGAGGTTCAAATCAAGTTACCAAAGTGCAGATTCAAGGCAAGATCAAGATGGAGTTCAAGAAAACAAAGAACAAGAGAGAAAATCAGAGAAAAAATAATCAACTTGAAATTCAAGTTTACCTTGAAGGATTCAAGTGCACGAAGACTTCATCACTTCAAGAAGTTCAAGTTTCAAGTACAAGCAAAAGTCAAATCGTGGCAAGAAGAACATTCCCAAGAAAGAAGATGGAGAAAATTTGAGAGGACGAAGCAGTTTGGGAATATACCATCACAATTGAAGGCTTGATAATGTTGAATATCAAGAGATATTTTCGCATTACCAAAAGTTTGATCAAGTCTGCAAGATAAAGATGTTGAGGTAGCGCCCACTTGTCTTCCACCAATCAGAAAATTCTAGTTACACGTGTTCAAGCACACTCAATCATATTATGCCAAGTGTACAATTTTCTCATTGGCTCTCAAGAGCATTGTAATTTTCTTATTGGCCCATAGAGTGGTGCCTTCATGTAACTGGATGATAATGTGGCAACCCTAATTAGGGTTTGTAATGGATAAATCTTGGCCCTTGATCTTGAATTTATCTTGGCCCTTCATTGTAATTGAACAACTATAAAAGGTCAAGGCCTTCTCATTTGTAACAGTTAGTTAGCTAGTATTAGAGAGTAGAGTAGGGGGAGACTTGATGAAATTGTTGTCATAATACTATCAAAGTAATTGATGATTCATTGTTGGTCTTCATGGTGGATTATTTAATGTTGCTTTGAAGTATTGCATGGTTTCTTCAATTTCTCACTTAGAGTAGATTTCATTTCATGTTGTTTAAAGCTAGTGTTTAGTTGAATGGAAGTGATTATGGATGCATCTTTGGTGAACTCGCTTAGGCCAAACCACTGGCTGCTTGTTGATCGTAAGTACGCCTTGCGTGATCGAATGGCATATTTATGAACTTAACTTTGATTATTGCTTACATATTGATATGCATCGATGGATGGTGTTGATGGAATGGTGGTAGTTTGAACATCTTACATTCACCTTAGGAGATTGCACTAGCTTGGTTGATGTCGATGGCTAAACTAAGTCTAGTAGAGTCATAAAGACATCCACAGTTTCTTGCATTCTAGGAGTAGATTAGCTTTCTAAACCCTTTCCTTGCAGTTTGTTTGGTTGGAAGTGATTGAAGAAGTTAAATTCAAGTTGATATCCATTGAATGAATAGCGTAAGTCCCTTTGTGATAACCAACATATCACATCATTATAACTAAGTGAAAATCTACAATAAGAAGGAACCTTGAGGTTGTCTCATTTGATCACACAGTCCATATACATTGTTTAGCATATGAGCTTCCTTATTCAATAGATAGTTGGAGATTTGGTGTTTCATCCTAGAATACTAAGTATTTGATTCTGCATGTTGTAGTGAAACAAAACTCACATCAACACAACCTAGTCTCAACACTCAGGAGATAGATGATGAGATTATTTCAGCATTGAACTTAATGAAGATGGGCATATGGAAGATGGTATGGATTTATCCACAGTTCTTGAGTGGTTGAGGGAGAGTATGAAGAAAGAAGAAGAGTAGAAGTGCTCCCTATGGATGCCATTGATACCTTCTTGACCAGGATCGGCAGAGTGAAGGAACCTAAACAAGCAAAGAAGATTCATAAAATTACCAGAGATGAGTCGGGATCTCGCACTTTGCATATGGCTGTCCCGGTTGGTGACAAGACTTCCCGGTTGGTGACAAGACTAGAGATGAAATTACTCCTAATGTCTACCACATTTCCTCATTCGAGATTGGACCAACAACTAAGAGACAAGAATTCCAAGAATTGAGGGATACTACAGATGCAATTGAAGAAAGGATGGATAAGCTGAAAAGAGAAAAGGATGAGCTAGAATTGGAAAATATGTTGATGGAGTTCATAAACAAGCTTATGAGTCCATCAGGACATGAGAGTGTTGCACTTATTCCATATGTCCCCACTTCTCAGAGTGCTTGTGACGTGGTAAAGGAATGGGCAAGTGATATCAAGAAACAAGTAGAGGCTTTCCTTACTAGGATAGTTCAAGCATACAAGAGGACCACAGTATTGATGAATAAGGTGCAAGGATTAGAGGAGACATGGGAGGAATTTCAGCCCATTGAAGACAAGGTGATTCCTTGTCTCAAGGCATTGAGGAGTGTCCCTGCATTAGTCCTGGCTCAAGAAGGGGTAATTGATAGAGGAAGTGCATATAACTTTGGTCATTGGTATCTTTCATTGTCCATGAGGAAGACTATATATGAGCATGCACAGCCAGATTGTCTAGAAATCGAGGGTTCTATCATGGAGATACACTCGAAGGTCCTTGTTGTAATCAAGGAATTGCTTGGTCTGGACATTGATGCTTCCATTGAGTTAGATTTGGATGAGCTGAAAGAAAATGTGGAATCAGTCTATTTCAAAGACATGGTCTCTCTCGATAAGAGTCAATTGAATGGATTTCTCTCACTTATGATTTCCATAAATGATTTGCAGAGGCATACTTTGGATTGGGATTGCACTTTGGATATTTGCATGGAAAAGTTAGAAGTCATGGAATAACAGCATAGTAGCGTTCCTCATATTGTCATGGATGAACTTAGTGCGATTTTGGTCAAGTTCATTGAATTTGCTAAAAGGGAGAAGGATAAGGGAGTGCACATCTTGAATGATGAGTAGTATGATGACTAGGTGGCTTCCTTGTTTCTTATCGGTCCTCAAGCCTTTGATTTTCTCATTGGCTCATTTTGTGGTGCTTCATTCTCATTCGCTATTTGTGGTTGCCCTAATTAGGGTTTGTAATGGATTAATCTAGGCCATTGGTTTTGTTTTAATCTTGGTCATTCATTGTAATTGGGGCTCCTATATAAACCCCACTCCTCTCATTTGTAAAAAGAGATTGTTAGAGAATTGTTGCTAATATACTGCCAAATTTGCTCTACTATTCATTGTTGTGTTTTGCATGGTGAATAAGTGTGATCTTTTGGAGTATTGCATGGTGATTTGCATTCCTCACTTAGAATAGATTTGATTTCAAATATCTAGTTAGAATTTGCATTGAGTAATTTAGAGGGATAAAAGGAATTGTGAATGCATCCTTGTTTGACTCGATCATAGACCAAACCACTAGCAACTTATTGGTTGTAAGTCTTGCATTGCATGGTCGAATGGCATTTAAATGTACTTAACTTCAATCCATACTCGATCTTTGATTAGCATCCATAGATGGGATTAAGGAAATGGTATAGATTTGAACATCATTTGAGTACACCTTAGAAGATTGCACTAGGTGAGTGGAGTTGATGACAAGACTGCATCTAATAGAGTCCAAGGATATTCACTCTTCCTTGCATCCTTAGGTAGAAGTAAACTAGTTTAGAATCATAAGGTTGCATTTCATAAGTTAGAAGGTTGGAATATATTTTCATTACACATTGTGAAGCCAAACCAATCGAATCCAGTTGACAATCTTGTTGAACTAGCATAAGTCCCTTTGTGATACCAGCAAATCACATTATTTTCACTAAGTGAGTTTCCACCATTAAGAAGGAACCTTGGAGTCATCTTTATGATCTTTCATTGCAATCTTAGCATAAGGGGTGTCTTTATTCAAGAGAGAACTTAATATTTGGTGCTTCATCCTGAAACATTGAGTGTTCTATCCCGTAGGTTGTAAGGTATAAAACTCACATCAACACTACCAATTTTCAATAATAGGAGACGGGGGTACTTGAAGACGTCAATTATTTTTTAATATAATTTACTAATTTCCAAAAAAATATCATAACATAGAACTTTGAAAACAAGAACAATGGAAAAATTTAAGATTGAACTTCAAATATTAACTAAGAATTTATAGGGTACATTCCTCTAAGCATCCTACAAATTCTACAATGCCATGTGAATGCCTCCACATTTTGCATACATTTTTGCTAGTGCAGTTGCATGCAACTGACAGACAGGTATGCAAAATGTGGAAGTATTCACATGACATGCGAATGCTTAAATTTAAAAAATAAAAACTTGAACCTCAGACGCTTAGTCCCATCGAATGCCATGATTGCAGGCCCACAAGAGGTTTAAACAACAAAAAAAAATGAAAACAAATGTAAATACAAACCTGGTTGCAGTCTCACATGCATGTTTCACTCTTCTAGGGCACCTTTAGTGCTTCCAACAACGAATGGAGAAAGAAAATAATGTTTAGTGTTATTTTTATGCCTTTTATGTGCCTTTTTTGGTAGGAGACGCCCAAAAGACACCATGAAACTTGGTGGGAGATGGGGAGATGGCAGGAGACGAGGTAAAGTCTTCCACCAAAATTGAAGACTTCAGGTGCACGAAAAAAAACTCCCTATTTAAACTAAACCTCTTGACCACGGCCTAATGGCCACATTAAGCTCAATTTTACTACGCAATATTCATGGTGCGGGTAAAAGATAACCTTCTATGGAGACCTCTTGACCTACCTCTTTGTGTTGAGCTCTATATATATGTTGATGCCTTAGCTAATTTAGGAGAGAGGAGATGAGTTCATTTCACAAGGGTTATGCTACCGGATATTCTCCAAGACGAAACAAGATGTAAATCTCCATGTAAAGGCTCGGAGCCTGAAAATGTATTGTAACTTGTTGCAAAATAATACATTGGCTCGATGTTTTGGAGTGAGGAGTTTTTTACCCAAAAGGGTTTTCCCCACGTATATCTGTGTTTTTCTCTTTTGTTTCATTCTTCTAGTTTCATGATTCTAGAGTATTAAATCTATATGCCATAATGCTACTGAAATTTTCTTAGATCTGTAAATTGCAATCACTTTCCTTTAAGGTTTTAATTGTAGGAAATAAGCTATGGTTGTTTCCTCTTTTATGGCATAGTAGTATGTGCTTGTATTAGTTTGTTGGAAGCTATTGAAGAAATTATTAGATACGGGACGTGCATACTGATCTCAAATGGCTTTCTGGGATGCCCTCATTTCCCTTCAATTGGTATCAGAGCTCAATTATGTGATTTGCATGTTGCTTGCATGTGAGGATTCACGGTGTTTCTAGTTCTGGGTATTTCTTCTATTAAGATTTCTTTATCTTCGAAAGCTTGAAGAAATATGTTTTGAAGAACTGATTATTAATCCTTTGATGAGTGGAAGTCTTACAATTGATTTAGTTTTTCAAGAGATAGCAAGTATTTTGAAGGATGGTGAAGACAGAGAAAATTGAGTTGGTCATGTTGAAATGACATTGATCTACAATTCTTGGTTGTCAGTGGAATAATTCCCAATGCATGGGTATTGAAAGGCGTTGCTTTTGTTACCTCGAATGCATGGAGGATGTGGATTTGATCATTGGATGATCTGGAAGCTTCTGGAATAGCCTATCTCCCTAAGATGCATGTATTGATGGTGGTTATGGAGTTGGTCTACAAGTGAGCGTGGAGTTCCTGAGCTACATTTTCCTCTTGGATGATTGTACTTGCATGGCTTGGATTCATGTTCCTTGGATCTAAGGGGTTAATAGATTTTCCTTAAAAATCTATGGTGATGCTCATCTATGACAATCCATTGTTTTGGGTTAAGTTGTTTGGTACTTTTTCAAACTTTTGAGTCTTCCAAATGTGAAGTGGGTGTGGATGTGCATGGGTCTTTTTGAACATAGTGGTTTTGCGGGTTTTACACGATCAAGGAAAAATCTTGCACTTTTGTGGATCTGCTGAAGAGTTATTTTCTAGAACCTAGTTTCTCTGGGGTGACTTTGGATGAGATAGTTGCAGCTCTACATGTATGCTTTGTGCATGGTGAGAGGTGTGATGCTTTCTCTGCATGGGGATGTTGGTGTGTGATTAGTCACTCAGCATTTCTATGGAGATGCTTTTTGGATTCATGTACTATGGTGCTCGATGTGGACATGATTGGCGAATAGGATCTATGCTTGATCTGGTGCTTGAGTCATGATGTCTGCGTGATTGTTCTCTTTCAGATCTTATTTTGCATATCACTAATGTGATAGTGGGTTTGCATGTTGCAATGATTGGATCTATGAGTTATGCAGTTAGGTGGGTAGGCCACCCATTTGATTGCAGTGGGATAACTTGGATGTGGATTGTCTATATCCACAAGATTTGATTCAGTGTTGATGCAAACTTGTTAGCTGACCTTGTCTGTGGTCACTTGTGCATTGGTGTGGTTGCTTTGGGATGAGAGGATGGATGATGAGTGGGTACCTAGATAGTTGGTTATGAGGTCCTATGGCATGGTTATTTCCTTGGTTTAGAGATCTTGGTTTCACTTGGTGTGATTAGCAGTACACTTGTATGTGTGTGGACCTGGATGATTTCCAAATTTGGGACATGGTGTATCATGTGCTTGGAGAGCTCGGTCTCACAGTCCAATGGGAGCTTTAGCAGTGATTGTATATTCATCACATGGTGATGGATGATCTTCTTTAATGATACAGATGATTTGGAGGGATTCTTAGATCCTGTCGTTGCAAAAGGTTTCCTTCAACTTTCCATGTACAGTATGTGAGGATGTGTAACACCTTAGAGCCATGGAGGACTCTCGGAATCTTTGGTTGAGGTGTTGATGGTACTTGATAGGTGATGTTGGTTTAGAGTTTTGGCATGATACATTACTCTTGAGACCATGGTATGTTCACTTAGAACATGTGATCTCCTATGAGGAGATGGTTAGATCACGATGTCATAATAGGTTCTTAATTCTGCAGTTGGAGCTTTGATAGTGGTGTGGTGAGTTCTCTTTCTATTGGGTGCATTGCTCATATGCCTAAGAATCTTCATGAGAATGCAGAGATGCATTTAGAGTTTAGCATGGATTGAAAAATTTGCTGGTACTCATGGATACATAGAGACTTAGGTGAGGCTAGAGTTCTCTTGAGATGAGAGACATGTTGTTGAGATTATTACTCTTGATGAGATTTCAGCACGAAGTCTGAGGAGCCTACACCATAGTTGGATGTGAGTTTAACAAAGACCCATGAGGAGATTGCTCTTGGATGAGTCATGATGACGTGCATATCTTGGACAAGCATTCTCATTCCCCACCTTGGTCTACTCGGCAGTTTATCACTTGAGAGGTATTGCCCATTGTTACTCTCGGGTGCTTTATGTTTTTCTTTCATATTCATGAAACTTGAGCTGCAGTCAAATGGTTCTAGAGGATTCATTGCGAGAGATGGATAGCATGGTTATCTCCTTGAGGTGTATTTTCATTTATGATGATCATATGAGATGGTAGTGGGCTGATTTCCTAAAATGGGAAATGGATTAGTTTGATCTTCTTTGAGAGGCTTACATCCATGTAGATGCTTGATATTATATTATGTTTGATCTCTTGACGTTGAATGAGTTTTGGATGTTGTTGTCGCTTTTCTCTTGGGGTTGTGAAGGAGATTATACTTGGCACAGTTGGCATTTAGAGGTGTTTGTAGAAGGATGTGCTACATGTTTATGGTTTGTAGTTTCTCTCTTCAGTCTTAGTGATCTTCTTGTATGTTCGAATTCACTTGGCATTAGATGTGAGGTGTTGTGTAGAGCTGTAGTGATCACTAGTTTGTGATCATATGCTGTCACTTGGTTCTTGGGTGATGACATGGAGGTTCTTGTATCTCTTTCTTCTATTAGATGTGGAGAACATGGTTGAGTTGTAGAGAATGGTTGAGCAGGATGGTTCTTGCAACAGTTTGTTGCAGGATTTGCATATCTTTGTGGATGGTCCTTGGTACTACATGGTTACACTTTCTGTGTTGTAATTGGTAGACTTAGTATGCCTTTGATCTTGCAGATTCGATAATACCCATGTAGTGGGAGTTCCTGTATGTGTTGGGTCTTCATAGACTAGTTTGCACATAGAGCTTGAGGTTGTAGTTTATGGGTTGGTTGTGTTGGTGGAATGAGTTTGCCGATGTTGGATACCTTTGAGGTATGGATGATTGGATGGATTAGCACTTGTTGTGGGTGCTATTTCCAGTCTTGTGGGTTTATCAGTTGGATGGGAGCAATCAGTTTGGTTGTTGTTTTGGCAAGTGTTTTATCTTGTTTTATGGAGGATTACTTCACAGTTATGTTAAACTTTGAGGTTGAGGTTGTTGATGCTTTTGTACGCCTCGTGAGCGCAATGGAGTGGTGGTAGTATTACGTAGCCTTTGTTATCACTGGGATCTTATGCTCGTGTTGTTTGGACTGGTGTCTAGATGGAGCACGAGAGCATGTTTGAGATTTGTGTGATTTCATGGATGGCTGTGATGATATGGTTTCATCGTTTTGGCTTCTAAGAAGTTGATGTTGTAGACTCTTGACAACTCTTCAACAAGTGGGAGAATGCTGGGATTAAGGTGTCTCAACCTTAGAGTCCTAACATGTTGAATTATTTAATTAATTGATTTATCCTAAGTGATTAACTTTCTAAGTTGTCATTCACTTTGTGGGACCTCTTGGTGAGGTGGCATCCTACATGGAAGGGGATGAGATGGCATATTTCTTATTTTCTAGGAAGCTGGCACCCACTTGGAAGATGTTAAGTTTTGGGAAGATATTGTCATATATTTCCAATTTGAAGTGGAAATTGATTTGGAAATTCCTATGTTGACTAAAAAGTCTTGGTTTGCAATTTCTATTATGCATTGGAGTTGTATTTTAGCAATTGGCATTTATTGTGGAGTTCACTTTTAACAGGCGGTGTGAAGTAAGGAAGGCACTTATTCCTGGTCATAGTAATTTCTATGTTTTACTTACATTGTATTTGGCAAGATGACCGTTGTGGATGAGATAGGTGTTGTTGCCTCGGATGTTGCTCGAAGCAACATGTCATGGAATTAGCAAGCTTTTTACATTATGACAACTTACCTCTTAGGTGTTGAAGATAGCTTTGGAAACCATGGGCACCTACCTCTTTGTGTTGAGCTCTATATTTATGTTGATGCCTTAGCTAATTTAGAAGAGAGGAGAGGAGTTCATTTCACAGGGGTTATGCTACCAGATATTCTCCAGGATGGAACAAGATGTAAATCTCCATGTAAAGGCTTGGAGCCTGAAAATGTATTGTAACTTGTTGCTAAATTGATAATGTATTGTAATTTGTTGCTGAATAATATATTGGCTCGATGTTTTGGAATATGGGTTTTTTTACCCGAAAGGGTTTTCCCTTGTGTATATCTGTGTTTTTCTCTTCTGTCTCATTCTTCTAGTTTCATGATTCTAGAGTATTAAATCTATATGCCATAATACTGCTGAAATTTTCTTAGATCTGTAAATTGCAATCACTTTCCTTTCAGGTTTTAATTGTGAGAAATAAGTTATGTTTGTTTCCACTTTTACAGCATAGTAGTATGTGCCTGTATTAGTTTGTTGGAAGCTATTAAAGAAATTATTAGATACTGGATGTGCATACTGATCTCAGATGGCTTTCTAGGATGCCCTCATTTCCCTTCAATAATGTTTACACAGGATATTTCTGGTGTCAGTTGGAGAAGATGACTGAAATTCTGCTGAATAGAAGCCTGCATGTGGTGTAAAGTTTATGGAGGTTTTACTTCAAAGTTCAAACAATCATGTGACAGTTCGGGGTGCAGAATCCAAAAGCTACAACAGGAATGAAAACTCCATCTCATGTAAGACCATTTTACAGGAAAAGACGACCAAGAGGTAATGAACGAAGTAGAAAATTTATTGTGGCTACAGGAGGAGGCTGAAAGTATGCAGAATCTGTTTACAAATTTTATTAACACAGCACTGCTGAAAACTGCTGCAAACAAAACAATTTAAAACAGCAGCTCATATACAATATTTTGCAATGGTCCACAGAGATGTATCCCCTTGGCCAAAGTGCCGCCACCAATGTCCCAAGGACTTGGAGGTTTAAAGGGGACATCCACTTTTTAAAGACTGAACAGACTGCTCCAATTGGTGTATAACAGTATAGAAAGATAACTTTTCATAGAAACAAATAGCTAAAAACTTGTAAAAAGCTAAAAGGGGAGAATTGTCGTTGAGAACTCAGTACTGTATTTAATAATTATAAGATTGTCTGCTTGTAGTTTGTTTAATATTTTTAAAGGTCGTCTTGGAAAACTTTTTGCCATCTCCAAAAACTATATCCCCTTTCCTAGAACTCAAGGAAACGCTAGTATATTGTGGGATCATTTCACTGCCAAAGCTCCTAAATTAACTCAGTGGCACCTGTTGGAAAATTTAAGAAAATTGCTACAAGGGAGGATTGTGCTAGCTAGGACCGGGTTTGTGGTGACTTGTTCTGTGAAAGCTGCTTAGTTGGAGTTCCAAGAAAATATAGAATAATAAACTAAAACCCGGAGCAATGATTTTAGTTTGGCGGGCACAATTGTATGGCCAGTGGAAATGAACAAACCTAGTGGTCCAATGGGGAGTATTGATGTATGCTCTGCAGGGATCACTAAGAGAATTTTGTAAAATCTTGCAAGTATAGTTCATCAGCGGAATAAAATTTCCACTCCAGTACAAGAATTTCAGACTCTACATGAAAAACAGCCCACCACCAACCAATTATATAAGTAGCAAAAACCTTTTACATGTGATTGCTGTTAAGGATACTCTGTAAGATACTCTAAGTGTAGGACTGGCAAGTTCCAGTTTACTCAGAAGCATGTCCCTAAGGTCAAAACCTGTGGGTACAAAATTAAAACAAACACAATGTGCAAGTGGAATGAACGGTTCTTGTATGTAACCAAAACTTAGGTGCACCAAATCTAAACAATACAGTGTGCAAATGAAAAGAAATATCATTCTTGAGCTTCGTTCAGTAAATTGGTTTAGCTTGGCCATCTCCTACAACAACTTTAAAAAAAATTCTTAGCTACAAAACCTTAAAAAACTCTCACCCAGATACTTCAATTTTTAAATGGCTGCATCAAACTCTCTTACAAGAAGATGAGTGCTCCAGGTTTTAAGCTGAAGATTTCATTATTTCCTTCAGCCCCTATTACAGCAAATCCCATGCTGCCAATTAGTAGACACTTGAAAAAATTTAGGATTTTTTTTGGAAATATCTCTTTTCCTTTCTATTTTAAGCAATTGATAATTTAATATTTTTTTAATTACCAAAATTTGAAAATGAATTTAAAAGCAAATGAAAATTGGAAGGAAGACAAAATGTACAGCCACATGGCAAATTTGTAGTTAAACAATGGTTACAGTTTGTGGTTGCATAACTTCAATCCCCCTCTCTATCTACATCTGAATTTTCAAGTCCTAAATTATAACTACTCTAACTATTTTTTAAACTCAAATTAAAAATTATGTTAATTAAAAAAATTATATAAGACCATTGATGAAAAAAGGAGCATGGCCGCCTCCTCGTTAGCCTTTGTTTAAAATAAATTGTATTCAAATAACAATTGCATAGCAGTTCAAAACTTTGTTGATTTTCTTTATGATAGTTTCCATGATATTAAAAAAATGTGGTAGAAGAATTTGAGACAAATTGATGTATCATTGGATTAGTTTACCAGCAAGATGTTCCTAAATCCCTTCCACACGATGACAACGATAATTGTCTAATGCTAAAGCTTCAACTCTTTCATTTATATGGCAAATTTCATGAAATTTACGATGACAACGATAATTGTCTAATGCTAAAGCTTCAACTCTTTCATTTATATGGCAAATTTCATGAATTTTACGATGACAACGATAATTGTCTAATGCTAAAGCTTCAACTCTTTCATTTATATGGCAAATTTCATGAAATTTGTGAAAATTGATATAACAGGGCATAAAATTTTAAGATTCTTAAATTTTCTCAGGAGCGCCTGCTAAATAAATTTAAAAAGGTCCACATACCACAACTAGGTTAATTCTCCAGAAATTGGAGCTAGAGCTTATTATTCTCTTGCATGCTCAGTTTTTACTTCATTTGATCAAATCCCTAGAGACTCAACGGTTAAACCATCTTCTATTTCAGATTTTCTCACAGAAGTTTCATAATAATAGAACCTGGGTAATTCCCACAAGGCAGCCCATTGCACATTGCACTACATTTTATGTTCTTCCTGAGAATTAAGTCAAGAACTCGAGAATTGAACTAGTAGATCTTTCATAGAGTGAAACCCACCCTACCTCTAAAACACATTGCTCAATTTCTTACAACCTCAAAAAATACCTCTGTAATACTACATTATACAATATAAAAGAGAACAAAGAAAAACAAGACCTGGTTTGCATTTGTAGAAAAATCTTCCCACGTAATTCTGGGAACAAATTCTTCATTTTCAATTTTGTCAGGAGCTATTTGTCTTAGAGGTAATACTTGGTGAATTTGAAGGCTATCTTTTTGGGCAAATTCTCCATCTTCCTCACTATCTTCATATTCCACCAGATTTTCCTACCATAAAAATATACGTATTTATAAAATATTGTGAGAAAAAAAATACATGCACCTGCAAAATAAGAAATCTGTATAATACATTGAAGCGAATGCCACACAACGCATACCATTTTCATGGTAAATTAGTAGCAAACTAAAAAATCTTGGCAAACTTAAAAAAATCCTGCACTGATCGTCTTTCTTTGCACGAGAGCATCTTCTTAATGATATAAATAAAGAATTTATGTTGTTGCCATATAAACACATGGCATTAGTACTCCACATTGATATTCGTGTAATTTTTTTTAGTGCCTTTTGGTGGATTTTATTTCAGTTCCCTCAATTCTCATTTGAAATTTTATGTAATCTGGTTTATAGTGGAAAGAAGTGTAATAAGGGATCAATAGTCGTTAGGGCTAACTTCGTCAACATGTAACTATTACATAAAATATTGTATGTCTTATGTTTTCAACATGTAACTATTACATAAAATATTGTATGACCTCTATTTTATTTTTTAAACGTATAATAGACTCTTATCTACCTACAACTAAGGTTTGGAGGTGTGACTCATCACATAACTTGTCGAAATAACACATCTACTATGAAGTGTCCACAATATGACTTTTTGAAGATTCAACCAGAACTTAATCTAAAAGTCTCTAGTACTTGATCACTAAAATACCACCTATTACTAGCACTTGCACCCATAAGAGGTGCAAGGGATGCATCGATAGGTGTATGATTTGAAAGTATACTTGAAGATTTACACAATAAAAGTATAAATTTACAAGCATGTATCATTGTAGAAGGAAGTTGTGTACATAGTAGCATCCATTTGATTTAACTAATTGGATTGTGGTACACTACAGTTATCATCTCTGCCCCAAAAAAACACCCGCATTATCTCCACCTCTAGCAATCAATCCAAAATTGTCTCCTTCCTCAATAGTTAATCCCAATCTCCTAGTAATACACCATAACCCTAATCTTAAAAAAGATTAAAAATTTGAGTAAGGATGTATTTTTGGCAACCATGATGTTACTTATCTGAATGCATTTTGTGCAAGCAACACACCACTCATGGTTTCATTGACAGTGACCTCTTGGACCAACAACGGACGAACTTACTATAAATATGCTGCAGGTTTCACAAACAAATCTAATCAAATTGTAAAGAACCTTAAGTTGTCAATTCAAGGGTTTTTTGGCTCTATTTGTTGTTTGTAAAAAACAAAGGACTCCCTTTATAAAATTAGTAGAGAGCCATAACAAAATCAGTAATTGTGGTTTGGTGAATTCAAGGAAACAAAAATTGATGCAATCTTACAAGGAATTTATTCATCATCCAAATGATAATAGTACTTAGATAGAAGTGCTAGTTTATCTCCTCTTGGAGTATTTTCTACTTCTGATGTGAGAGAAGTAAGAATTATTCATCTAATAATATAGGATTTTCGTAGGCTGTCATCATCTAGGTTGGTAAATGAAGTCATTAATCATTAATCTAGGTTCAAGTAGATTTTATGTTCACATATGTAAATGAAGTTAGCTATAACATAGAAGATTAGCCTAGCTTTCCTCATTACCCCTTCTAATAGCTTTTTTCGTGGCTCGTTGTTGGATAGATGCTAATAAGATGGCTCTTCTAATTATGCATTATAATCTACTAATGTAGAATTTCTTTAAATGAAACCCAAGTTCATTTATTTTGAGAAAATATATGATGTTTTGTCTATAGAATTTTTTGTTACTGATTTTGCAATATTATAGGAATTAAAAAGACTTCTAAATAGTTGAGAGGAGATTTTTTTTATTGAATGAGCTAAATCGATATAATTTGTCATTTTAGAATAGGATTTTTTTTGTAAATTCACATTCTTTCAGAATTTGGACTTTGAAGTGGCAATAATTAATCCTTGTAAAAACCATCATTCTACTAAATATACTTCATTGGTAATGGTAAAATTAGTAAACTTGTGAAGAGGTAATCAAAAAGTTTAAATATGAACACAAAAAATACTAAGCATTATCCCAGCTTATCTAAATCATATTCAACCTCCCCCCTAAATACTTACTTCAAGGTTCGGGTTCTGTAATATGGCCTCTAGACCATAACTTTGAGAAGAACAATAGATTTGCAAGGCCAAAAGGATAAAAAAAAGTTGCATACATTATTAATCATTAATCAATGGCAAAGCTCAATTTCCTCGCTAGCAGAGGATCTTTTCAAATTTGTACGGAAATTGATTTTAACATTTCCATTTATTTTTACAGTTGAATGTGTCATTTTTGTTCTCATGCCAAAAAATTAGCCCCTAAAGAAGCACAACGCAAAACTCAAAATCTCAACTCAAGTATTCACCCAATCAAAACAACATCTTAGATGGTTCAACAACATAAATCTACAATTTGAAATAATGGATCAACAATAATATGAGTATCATAATTAAAAAGATGACTGAGAATTAATAGTAATCAAATCTGTAACTGTTATAATTGTCAATAACTAAGTAAACACCAGTCTAAAATAGAAATACCATTGGAATATTCTTGCAGATTTGCATTTCATTGAAATTCCCAGGGTTAAAAGATTATAATTAAAATATGTGGACCTACTGCAAGAACTTTTTGTTGATACAAATAATTTCACTATTGATATAATATTGTTGGTAAAATAACCAGGAATACAACATCCCCAAGGTCTTGTGTCTTAGATCCTTGACTTGATTTGCAACATACAAATTGTAAATAGGAACACCAAGTGAAATACGGATCTATTAACAAAATACAACCCTAAGAAAGATCAAATGTACAATAATGGTCCATACTTGGAGGACAAAATGGTAAATCAAAATACTAATATGTTTCACTACAGAAAATCGAGAAAAGCTGTATATTAGACACAAAGGCACTCATTGAAGGAAATAAAATCTGAAAATTTAAATCATAGTGTGGCACTTCCTTCCCTTCTTGACATTGAGACAACAAAATTATTGAGTCTCTTACGGTTCCATATGGCATACAACTGCACAAGGTAATCATCAAATATTTTCAATTTTATTTGTTCATTTTAATTATGTTAAGAGATACAACTATAGTGATGTAACAAAGAATGAAGTGTGTGAACAAAAAATATTAAAGAACAAAGAACAATATTGAGATATTATTCTTCAAATGTTTATTCTCTAGTGTTTTTTAATTAAAATAGAATACATTCCTACAAAATAATATTTCTTAAAATCTCTTACAATTATCGAATCATAATATTTTTAAAATCGGAAGATATATTTAACAAATAGATTTTAAAAAGAAGATAAAATAAACGGTTTGATGATAAATTTATCCCCAAATTTATTAATACAATTTTGAATTTTAAATTTTTTTAACTCTACCCTACAATTTAAAAAAGGTGTTCAAATTCTCAACAATTTCAATTATAAAAATATGCAATCCAAGATTAATTCATTCAAACACCAAAACAAAAGTGAATGTTTGTTCAATTGAGGAAAGAGAGGTTACATGGGATTATTGAAGGGGTCGACTTTGTAGGCATATAATAGCACTTGATCTTTCTTTTTATATTTGTGATATGAGGCACCACGATTAACTCCATTTATGAATTCCATAACCACTGCCCAAATTGTTGTCAAAATATCTACGCTCCTCACTATGATTTTCTGCACTAACATAATGAAACCACACAAACCCTGAGCTTGGATACAAAACCCTGTTGAGAGCATGTCTATATTTTTGATAAAATATCTGGAAGGCATCTGAAATATCAAATGAAACAAGTTTTCCCACCATCATAATACCTATAATACTGAGAAACATTTATGAGCGGATTTTAAGCCAAATTTTCCTTCATAACCTCTATCGCCGCCCAGTGAGACCTTTATGTGTTCTCCAATAGTATGTTATTTATAAAGTAAGGCAACACTAAATGGAATTTATGTCAACTTTGATTTTATCTTAATATGTACAGTCATAAGAATACAAGACACTACATTTGGAAACAATCATGTATAGGCAATATTCCTACAATTTATTTAGATACACAAAAAGTGAGTAATTAAAATTTCATCTTAGGATTAATTATTAGCCTTGGTGTAGTCTCTAAGATTGTAGTTGGCCACTTTCTTGCATGATTGGAGGGACCTGTCTTGAGTGTTTGTCTTGTACAAGCATAAACTGGAGACCTCAAATTATGTATTGTAGAGAACATGATTGAATGACTTTGCCTTCACTTTGGCTTTCTGTTTGTCCTCCTTGGGTATATCTCTATATAAAAGGCTTAAATGTGGCATGTATGGCTATGGGTTGTCAACTATGCAAAAGAAACAACTTGCCTTCAGATTTTCCTGCATAACCTGCAACAGAGTTTTGGAATGTTACTTATCCATTTAAAGAAAAGCCATGGATTTATTACCTTGTTTTTTCTGAGTTGACAAGGGTCATGCCTCAAAGGTAGACCATTTATTAAAGACCTAGAGGCAATGAGTTTTCTCTCCTCTAGGGCACCTCTGGCAGGCAGATCTTCATAGAGCGTCCCATGGATTACAAGGCATTCCAAATGAAGGTAGATTGAAAAATCTAGCTTATAATCCAAGCATGTTCATGAGATTTGAATTTATAGGTGCAAAAGTTGACAATTATACATTAGACCCAAATTTGGCATGTTTCAGCTTCATATCATTTTGATTTATATTGTTTCTTAGGTAACAGTCATTCTAGCCACCAATTTGGTGTCATAGCCATATATATTGACACAAGTTTAGCATATCAGATTGCATGTGAGATTAATCCCACAATGAGGTTTATTGTCATTTACCTTGTAACATGACTTTAAAGCATGGCAAATTGGTATCTGATTCAGCATGACCTAAAATAACATAAGCCAATTTGGCATCTAGCTTGGCCTTGAGAAAAGAAATGATATATGCAAAATTTCTGGTACTCGTGATGACTTGCATAACAAAATATGCCAATGATTAAGAATACTTTTGATAATGAGTGTGGAAACCTTTTCAACAATTCACCAAAAGCATTCTTAACCATTACATGGACTATGGAAATTTTGTGAAAGAAAGCCAAAATCTTGAAAAATAGGGCTAATTGAGACCTTCTAGGCTAGTAGCCCTTAAAAGTAGGAAGTTTGAAAAGTGGTCATATCTCCTCCTATTTGATCCTTCCATGATCTGTAATGAGATACATCAAATATAGGTATGTTAAGTTTGTGCGCCATGAGATCTGTCTCAAGTGGTTAATCTCTGCTAATTTATAATATTAAAGTATGCAATATATATGTTTTTATATTATTTATTATATATTTATATCAATTTAGAATCCTTTCAAAATAAAAAAAATATGATTTTAGAAACTTGCTTAGTTAATTTGATATTTTTTATATATTACTAATTTATAATTATTTTTAAATTTTCTATTATTTTTATCACAAATAAATGTTTCTATATAATTTAGAATATTTTCTCTATTATCAATTTATTATGTATTTTACTTTTGAGTAGTTTTTTAAAAATTATAATTTCTATTTAAAAATTAATTAGTTTTAAATATATATAATAATACACATTTTAAATAGTAACTAGATTATTTGAACTATTGAATAAAATATTTATTATAATACTTAAATTTTAAAAAAATAATTAAATTATTTGTAAATTAAGAAAAAAATTGATAATCAATATTTTCTTAAAACATAAAATGAAAGGCATTAAAATGACCAAACCATCATATAAAATCTTTACCACATCAAGTTAAACACATGCATTTCACTCTCCTCTAATAGTTAACTATATTTTATACATAAAATATATCTTGTATTGTTGTTGATTTTTTTTCATACAATTTTTTGTGCACAATAATTTTAGAAGGGGAAATGTATCTGTTGATTGGATAACCAAGATAACACCTAAATATTAAAACCTTTCAATTGGCTTAGTTTTCCTTTCCAATTAGATAAATAAAGTATTAATAAAAACAATTTTGATTTATTTAATTAAAAATAATAATTATAGGAAAGAAAGGCAATGCAGTCCTAGCTAATGTTTCATTGGCAGTAAATTCTCATTTTCCAATGTCCAATCAAAGAAAAGAATACAAATTGACAATGAATGGTCGTCGAAATATACCGAAATCAAAACAAAATTAAATTAAATTTAGTGAAATTTGCTCAACTGACTGCCGGTAAAACTCCCAGTTCTAGATTTTTGGTTTTTTTGTATACTAATTGCTTGCATCATCAATGAGACAAAACAAACCAAAATAAATCAGGTGGTTTTAGCGTGAGACAAAAATTACCAGCGGTTTTAACGTGAGACAATAAATAAGTGTACGGTACCGAGCTCACTCGGGAGGGAAAGCCTATTGGCTTAATAAACATATGTCCATATTCTTCTTCTATGCATGACTTTTTAAACAATAAAAGGATCCTAATATTTGTTAATAACACTTGTTATTGTTTTATTGTAGCTTTATACTTAACTAGAAAGATCTCATAATTGAAAACTTCCATTAAAATTTATGTTTACAAAATAACATAATTTTGTTTAAAAAATAATTTATATATAACATAATTATACCTAAACTTATTCCAATATACTTCTATATTATTCACTTATTTTTTAAAATTGATTTCTTTCTCTTCAACTTACTACACACTAGAACTTCATTTATTTATAAATGAATTTGTCATATTCACTCCATATCCTAAACCTATAAGTGACAATCCAAAAATTACGCATGGTATAACCTAAGTAATATGTCATGGTCCTAATTTTGAACACTTTTACTTTGATAATTCTAGAATTTTAACCCTATCACCGGATTATTTGCATCACTCGGACACGCAATTGTTTCATTCCACACCACTAGGGTTTGCTTTACCATTTGGCAGTTGCTTCATTCCGCACCACTAGGGTTTGCACCATCATTTTCGACACACAACTACTTCATTTTACACTACTTATGGCTTTCTCACTAATAATGGAATGTGCATTGTAGACTCCAATTCTAGAAACGCCTCTTCTGTGGAAGTGGCGGGGATGGCATATGAGCCCCTATAGATCCATATGGTAGTTAGTTACTATAGCTAGTCAATTGAGATCAATGTGCATATACTACACGACATCCATGAGATCACATTTCTTTGAGGAGATTTGTCAATAGTACCTTGCCCCCTTTCATGCTTCCACGCCTTGTATACAAACTAGAAACTTGTGTCCACTCAATACGTTGCAGAGAATGATGGCAAGGTTGTGGCATTTGACATCACACCTGCTGATTATATTTGCTTGATTGATTCTAAAACCTTTTAGCAAATCCACTTTGTGTGCCTCCTGTGATCGTTACAACCATGAGACCGACTTTTACTTTAGGGCATTCCATGAAAAACAACGGTCTTACTTTTGTCTATGCACAGTAGTGAGGATACAAAGGTTGTGGAACATGACATGATATATGCAATTTTGTGTTTACCTGAAAGTTTCATGAGCCTTTTCACCCAACTTTTCTTAACAAATTTGATTTGTGTGCAACATTTTTAATAGAATAGAGGACATGGGTCAAGGTTGTGGGATTTGGCTCTGAACCATGCCAAATGTATTTCCTTAAAAACTTGAAAGTCATTTTACCATATGTATTGGCACAACTCTGTGATGATACATTCATGGTCTAGCAATATTTCTTTGAAGCATTATGCCCCAGAATCCACATTTACCTTCTATCACATACCCTTCCCTTACCAGAAATAGAACACTATAGAAAATAGAGATCCCAAAATGGCTAATGGGTATCGATCATTTTGTTTACCTGACCATCCCAATGATAATCAGGCTCATATGTTAAATGCAGTTCTCTCTACCATTCCCTCTCAAGGTATATTGTCTTTTATACCCCCCTAGTGAATTAGTTTTTATTTTCACAAGGTTTTAAATTGTAAGACTTATTGGATTTCGTTTGTAGATAACCATAAATATCTACAACAACAGTTGGTCTCTCTAAATAACTACTAAGAACAGGGGGCTAGAAATGTGTGTTTGCTACTACATTAGGGTTATGATAGGGTTTCTTCTTTGAGGATATCAACTGCAATGTAGGGCTTTCTTGTACTTTAAAGTTTTCTTGAAAATTTTGTGGCCAATTTACAAAAGGTTACAACATGCTTTCTTGTGTAAATTCAAAAACAATATTTTTTTAAAATAGGAGTAGACAATATGTTATTTGTGTATGTATGTGTTATACTTATGGCATTTTAATCTCTTGGTTTTGCATTTTAGCTGAGACTCTTATTTATCAACCTACTTGTAATAGGTATGCAAATACTTTTACATTTTTCTATGTTCCTTGAATAATTGTGATCTTTTGAGAGAGAGGGGCCTGTGCTCTATTAAACTAGTTTGTAGGGTTTTTAGCACTTTTTTTATTTAGTAGAGGGTTGAAGAAGATCCTTGTCCAACTACTCTTTGTCCCTCAAATGTTGCACACCAACTTAAATGAGTTTCTTGTGAGAAGTACCCATTTTGAGTTGTCATTTAACTTAAACGTTTTAAGCTCCTTTCAACTATTAACATATACACCATCTGTTCAAGAGTTACTTGAACTATTTTAAGCAATCTATTTAAACTTTTAATTACTGTACTGACCCATAGTCAAATGTCTCCTTGTTTGATTGTATTTCAGAGTCTTTTTATGTTTTAATCATATAGATAGTATAAAAATTGAACAAAATTTGGAGTGATGAATATGCTAGAAAGTTGTAGACTGTTTAAGGACTTTAACGCCCCGCCATGGAACCTAGGAGAATTAACCTAGAACATGCAACTAAGTTTACATGATAATTTTTTTCTTAAATGTGTACAAACAATAATGATAACAACATGAAAGCAATACAATGAATCACATGACATATACCTGAATGCAACTCAAACATACATTAAAAATCTTGAGGGTTCCTTGACGTAGAGTTACTTTAAGAAAACTAATCTACAAAGAAAAACCATAAATAACTAACATAGAAGATACACCAACTGAAATCATAATATACATCTCATATTTAAAATTCACATATACAACTGATACCCAAGGATACATAATGAATCAACATTCACTGCACAAGTTGCAGGGTATGCAATAATGAATAATAATACAACACATCCTCTTAATTGATGTCAACTAATATACAAATAAGGTACAAATATACACTCATGATAAAGAACAAGTCTCCAGAAGAATGAGAAGATAGAACTGCAACAAGTATCATCCAAGCATGATGAAGAACGTCAAATCTCAAATGGTAAGAGAATCACTACCACCCAACCTCGTGGAACCAAAGGTCCACTCCCACCATGTTGAGGAGATAACATTAGGCCCACACACATGGGTACATAACAAGAAAGAAAGGTTGAAGCAAAAGTAGAGGGATACAAACAGGAATGATCGAGAAACACTGGAGATCATAGGTCAACGCAAGGGCATATAAACCAATGATAAAGGACATAAAAAAATTAACCAAAATACCAACAAGTACCAACTACTGAAACCAAAAGAAAAATGACAAAAGTCAAAATTCAAATACCAACCACCAGAGGAAAAAGTAGGACCCATGGAGGAGACTTGGGCTACATACTATGGAAGTGTCATCACATGGTCACCTACTTGAGTTACCCTGGACTGGTCTCTCTAGATCTCAGACCCTCAAGCATCACCTAGTTGAGTTACCCTGGACTGGTCACACTGGACCTCGGACCCTCAACATGACACATGCAAAACTAAAATATTGTCTCATGAAATGAGGAAATCTAATCATACCTACTATCTAGGTATCATCCCATTCCATCCTTAAATTGTACAAGCATTCAAGGCATGGGTGAGACATCATATTTATCTTATTAATGTTTGATGCAATAAGTTTATTAAGTTATCACTTATTACCAACTTACGATAGGTTACCTTGGATTTGACCACTTTGGGTCACAGACCCCTATTGTACGCCACTCCCCTAAGATACACCTATTTAACCTCCCCTAGGCTCATAAAGGATCAAGACATCAAGATGGTAATACATAAAACCCCAAAATCAGTTGATGCCCATATAGGAACTACTGGTTCTCAAAACTATGCTATCATAAAAGCACTCTCAAGTGTCCCCAAACATGAGCTTAAGATGATAGGGTTGGGTAAAAGAAATCGAACCAATAGAACATCATATAGCACGACAAAAGGACACATAAGAACTTAAGCATAAAAAAAAAATACAACCTGTCTCTAGTATCTTTTCCTAAGGAACTGACTTAAACCCCCAAACCGACAGAATTGACCATTAAGGTTTAAGTATTAATCCATCAATTCATATATCCATCATTGAAAGAACAACATATTTCTTAATCAAAACTCACAAAAAGAAATAATAATTGATTCAAAAACACATACATATAAAGATAGTCTATAATTATAAAATATGTATGTATATATACATATCCATCTTAATTAATTAACATTATTAATAACTAATAATATTAACTATTTAAAAAACAATAACAAAACACAAATATTAATATAAATTAATAATATTGATTAATTAATAGTAAATATTACTGAAATAAATTAATATTAATAATAATATTCATTAACTTATATATTAATAATAACTAATAATTTTTATTTTTTTTAAATAACTATTAAGTTTTTAAATTTAATAAATTTTATTTTAATTAATTAAAAAATCAAAAACCCCATTGGGGTCCCCAAGGCTCCCAACCCAGCGAGCCCCAATGGCCAACCCGCAGGTCATGACCGTCGTGGGTGGCAGTACCACTGTCAGTCGGTAGTGGGTACCATTGTTGAGCCTGACAATTGGTACTACCACTGTGGTCGACAATGGGTACCACTATCGCCGGCAGTGGGTACCATTGTCGGGTTGCAGTGGGGTAACCCCCCATGGCCAACCCAATAAAAGTATATATATATTTTTTAATTATTTTTTACTTAAACAAAAAAAACATAAAAATAAGGACACGAGTCTTTTTTTTTTTAAAACTGCAAGTTTCTTTTTTTCTATTTTTTTTAAACAAGAATAATAAGAAAGAGAATTATATACAATTTTGACACACACACACATATATATATAAGTGTATTTTCTTTTAAGAATACCAGTAATTACATAAGGGAAATATATATATTGAATTTTCTAAAACATGCAATAAATTTTAATAGGGAAGAAGATATCGAATTTCCTTTTAATATTACTAAATTATTCCTAGCATGTGTTTTAACCCCATTTTCCTATTCTCATGCAGATCTGGATCTGGGGTGAAATATGAATCTGGCCAAGGTATGGATTCTCAATTACTGGCAAGGGTGTTTTACAGATTTGAAGACCAATACCATTTCGATAAATGGATAATAGGAAGAGGATTTGCACCAATTTGAAAACCCTATTGGCCATAATGAAAACTAGATTATTCTAATAAAACCCGTAAGCCCAGAAAATAGATCTGACACACCTACAGGAAGAGAAAACCATAGAATAATACCAATAGCCTATTTCTCAAATTTAAGTAATTTAAACACACAATATCAAACAAGGAAGTTTTAAACACAAGATTCTAGCAGTTCAGACGCATAGAAGACATGGATCTGAAAAGCTAGAATTGACAAGGTATCAAACCCCACCTCAAGAACAAAGAACGAATCTGATACAATCATGAAGAACGATCCAATCCAAAATACTCCTAAGCTTTAAAAAAATTCTTTAACCTCCTGAATTCTCCTTCCACCTGATTGAATGGCCTCCAAATAGCTTTCAATTATTGGAGATAAGACTGTTGGAGTTCTGACAAGACGAAAGGTAAGAGAAAACACATGCTTGACATCTGAATTTGAACCAAGAAACATAAAAGATGCTTTATAAAGTAAAGATTGGATAAAAGAAATGAAGGAAGAGATATATCAAATTCAAAAGAATAATACATGGACTTTGGTACCAAGACCAAAATATAAGAATGCAATCGATACTAAGTGGATTTTCATAAACAAGTTGAATGAGCATGGTAATGTAATAAAAAACAAAGCAATATTACTTTGCAAGGGGTATGCACAAGAAGATGGTATAGACTATGGTGAAGCTTTTGCACATGTTTCTAGATTAGAAGGAGTAAGAATTCTACTAGCATGCGATGCTTATAAGGGATTTAAATTTTATCAAATGGATGTTAAGTCTACATTTCTCAACGGTATTCTTGAAGAGGAAGTATGCATTGAACAAGCTAAAGGATTTGCTGAAAATACTAACTGAGACATGGTATGCAAATTTTACAAGGCACTGTATGGCTTGAAACAAGCACCCCGAGTATGGTATGAAATACATTAAGGAGATCCTAAATAATTTTGGTATAGATGACTCAAAACCGGTTGGAACACCGATGGTCACTGGTTGCAAGTTATCTAAAGAGGATGAGTCATAAGAAGTCAATGAGACACTTTACCGATCCATGATTGGTAAGTTGCAATATGTAGTGCACGACAGACTAGATATTGCACATGCAGTAGGGATTGTTGCAAGGTTTTCTTCTGATCTGAAGGAAACACATATGTATGCAGTTAAGATAATTTTTAGATATGTAAAAGGAACTGAAGATTTTAGCCTACTATACAATAAAGGAGGAAACTTTTACCTGAAAGTCTATACTGATGCTGATTGGGCTAGAAACATTGATGATAGAAAGAGTACAAGCAAAGGAGCATTATTTTTAGGAGAAAGAGTAGTTACATAGCTAAGCAAGAAAAAAAGTTGTATATCGCAGTCTACTACCAAGACTAAGTATGTTGCTGCAGCTATGAATTGTGCAAATATTGTGTGGATCAAACAACTACTAGAAGGTTTGCAAGAAGAGATCGTTGATCCAGTCACTATTTATTGTGAGAATACAAGTGCAATAAATATATCAAAGAATCTAGTAAGCACTCAAAGACGAAGCACATATCTATCAAGTATCACTACTTGAGAGAGAAAGTACAAGACGAGCTTGTAAAGTTGGAGTATGTGAATTCAAAAGAATAGCTTGCCGACATATTCACCAAGACACTACCGAAGGATGATTTTGAGTATCTTAGAGGTAAATTAGGGGTCCTACCCCTATCCAACATTCATTAATGCAAGAGCCATGTTGCATCAATTCTAGGACACATTAGAATATCTAAATTTTGAGTTGATGCTGAGTGATCACACTTTAGGTGATGCCTAAAGTTCTGAAAGGAAGTATGTATGAAAAGAGAAATCATTACGTGCAAGGTATGATTCTCTATCTGAACAATATTTTGGGAGTATGGATCTTTGGCCTTATTTTCAAGAGGGAGAAGTATGTAATTGATGAGTATGAATTGATGACTCCACAAGGGAGAAGTAAACACGAGGGAACAGTAAGTGGTGAATACACAAATGAATGAGACTACATGTAAGAGGGAGAATGTAACATAAGGCAAAGAGGAAGAACAAGCTAAGAGGGATCAGAGATAGTATAGAGAGATCAGAGTGAACCATCATTAATTGATAAGTGTTTCCATCAATTCCAAAGAAGGAGATTGTTAACGAACTGATAGTAATGGTGATGAAGACCGAGTTTAAAAAGAATACAAGAAAGTAGAATGGTTAGATCAGTTGTTAGTTTGTCATTAATGTCAAGTCTTGTTTATGTTAAGTTTTCATATCAATTGGAGAAGAACTTAATTGGGCGGATAATAGAGATCTGATAATGATAAGATATTATTGGTATAATTTTTTTCTACTTAACATTTGATGTTGTTAAGTCGGTAAAGAAGAAAGGTCAAGTCGGTAAAGGGAACAACCTAGTTACCAAGTAGTGAAGTGTTAGTCAGTCGAAAAAACAAAATATGTCACTGAGTGAAGTGAAAACCGAGCAAGGTCAGTTACCAAGCGAAGTTGCTAACTAAGAAAAGTCAGACACTGAGTGAAGATAGTCACCGATTCATTGAGCACAGAACAAAGCATGAACAAAGATTGAATTCAAGGAGTAGAATGAATTTAATACAAAGACGCAAAGATCAAGAATATGCTAAGGAAAAAGAAAAATTTTGTTACAAGATCTATGATCATGAAAAGTCAAGTTCAAAATGAGTGATGAATATTAAGCGGAAAAATGAAATTTGTGAGTTCCAAGAAAAGTGCAAGTCACAAGGCATGGTTAACTGCCTAACCAAGTTGCAGTTACATTGTATCAGTTCATCTGAGATGATCAGACAGCTGAGTGCAATTGAGGGAAAACCTAATCAATAGGATTAAGAGGCAAAAAAAAGTCCTATATATTGAAGATTCTATATGTTTGTAAAAGAGGAGAGGAGAGGAGATATGCTGGAGAAGTGATAAGTTGAAGAGCTATCAAGTAGAGTAGTGAAAGTGTTGGATAACTAGTCCAGAGGAGAGATTGGTGAGTTATTGATGCCAGTAAGTTTCAGAGAGAAAACAAAGGATTTGATCAATCAAAGTATAGTTGCAGAATCACAGGTGACACTAGTACATTGTTTCTTACTAATCTTTGTAATAGAAAATCTCTTAACCGAGTGGACCTAACAAGTATTTTTGTAAATCATTGAGAAAGGTGAAATTCTAGGATGAGTGTTTAAGTCCTTTAACCAGGCCACTCATAATAGGGTGAAGATCTTAACAGGTCTGAGGTAAATCCCCTAACAGGGTCACATCTAGAAAATGTGTTCGTAATATTCAACAGGATTGGCTCTTAACCGAGCATACTTCATAAGATTATTTCTTTTTGTGGGTGAAAATTCCCACAGAGGTTTTTCCTTAATTGGGTTTCCTCACTAAATATTGTGTTACATGTGATGCTTGATAACTGTAAATTTTATTTTCTTATGTTATATGCTTTTATCAAGTTTGTGAAGAGTTTATAAGTTTCAGTTGCTGTAGTTATTTGAATCAATAAGTTGAATCAGAGGTTTAAGTTTAAAGAGTTAAGTTTCAATATTTTCTGATTCACCCCCCCCACCCCACCCCACCCCCCTTCTTAGTAAAACATCCTTAGTAGGGTAATCCAACAATTCTTACCGCAAAAAATTCATACACGAAGAGAAAAAATATACAATCTGTCTAGTATAAATAAGTAATGACATTGCATTTGAACTTCTAAATGAATGCATGCCTCTTGATCCTGCAAGTGTACAACAATATAGATAGTTTTCAATGTTAGATTCATGTACCAAAAAGAAATATCTATAAACCATATACTTTCTTGTATTAAATGGTGTCATCATAGAGTTACACCATCACACAATCATTACTACATCTATTAACATGACACTGCATGTTGGTCCCACTAAGAGGGCGTGAATCAGACAAATAAAACTTAAACACTTAAAATTGAACTCACTGATTCACTCAGTAATACTGAATACAGTAAATAACCAATTCACCAAATAACTTAAGCAGTAATACATCTCATATATGTAAAGCAATCATTCAAACTTAGCAACATCAGATTAAACTTATTGACACATGATTTAACGAGGAAACTTAATTTGGGAAAAACCTCTTGGGGAATTGTAACCCACAATAAAAATGTACCCTTCTGAAGAATGCTCGATTAAGAACTTATCTTGTTAAAGATTACAAACACATTTGCTACATGTGACCTTGTTAGGGAATTTACCTCATATCTATTAAGATCTTCACCCTATTAGGAGTGGCCTTGTTAGAGTTCTTTAAACACTCTTTTGGAATGTCACCTAAGTTTAGGTTTTACAAAGAGGATGGTTAAATCCACTCGGTTAAGAGATTTATCTATTACAAATATTAATAAGCAACACTAAACTTTGATTTGTAAATATAGAAACTACCTTTGCATGTATCAGATCCTTTATGCTCAATTGAATACTGGCATCTCATACTTCATATATCTCTTTCTCAGACAATAGATTTATCAATCTCTCTTTCTCTGTTCTGCTCAGTAAATGTTTTTCTTCAGCTTCTTCTTCTTCTTTGTTCAATTCACCAGTAGCCATACACTCTGTGTAATTCTCATCCTTTATATAGACATAATTTTGGCTCTTAATCTCCTTAATTTGATTTTCCTTCATTTTCACTCAGTCGTTCGATCATCTTCTTCATATTTCTCAACTCAGTAAACCATTTCACTTTTACCTCGAAACTTGTAACTTTTCTTGGAACTTACATAATTTTGTTTAACTACTTTATCTTCACCTTAGATCTTCACATTTAATTTTCCCATTCGTAGATCTTGTAACAAACTTCATTTAATTAATTTCCTCATCTAGCTCATCATCGCTTGCATTAAATTTGATTTCTTCATCATTTAATATCAGTAATTGTACTCAGTAAAACTTGCTTTGCAACTCGATAACTAAGTTCATTCACTTCTCAGTGTCTAACTCATATTTTGTGCTTGGTGCTCGGTAACTGTAACCAACTCACATAACTTTCTACCGACTAACTCAGTCTAGCTCGGTAAAGTAACTATTTCAGTCATAACTTAATTCATTTCAGTTCTTGACTTGATCAATCAAATGTACCAATTTTATAACATCAAATATATAGTAGAAAACAACTATATCATCATTAATTCATCATTGTCTAATCTATATTTTTCACCCATTTAACTTCTCCTCTTAAGATATGGTAACATAATAAAAATCAATTAATCAATTGCTTGACATCAATGACAAAACAATAACTAGTCTAACCATTTCTACAGTCATGATACTCACTATCACTCGGTCTTCATCATCTCCATCAGATATTCATTAGTTAATCAACAATCTCCCTCTTTGGCATTGATGGCAACCACTATAATGTAGTGTTATAACAATTGATGATGACAGCTCTCAAATACATAATTGTACTCCCTCTGAGTTGATATTTCTATTTTCACTTTGATATTTATGTTAGATAACTGGGAGGGGGGTGAATTAGTTAGTTTCAATTATCCTACAGTCCCAAATACTCCCAGATGTATATAAAAATAATTTCAAACAAATAAATCAACTCGGTGAAATATAAACTGTGATGTCAAACTCATCTATCGAGTAGCAGTAAAACAAAGACTATGATTACAGATCAATGCAAATAAAGTAATGTGTAAAGAAAAATAACAATGCAACACATCCATACACATTAACATAGATTTTTAACGTGGAAACCTTGCTAAGGGAAAAACCACCTAGGACAGGTAACCCAAAATAATTCACTCTTCTGAAGTGATCTCGGTGAAGAGCCAACGCTATTAAAGGTTACAATGCACACTATTAGGTGTGACCTGGTTAGAGGATTTATCACTAACAGTTCTCCCTTGACCAATAATTTACTATGGGGTCAAAAAGAAAACAATCAACATTCATTGAATGTCATAAAAATTAAAATATTGTTAAGTCCCACTCGGTTAAGAGATTTATCTGTAACAATGGTTAAACTAATACAATAATGATCTAGTTCAAATAAAACTCTATTTGCAGATTTTTGGATCTATGCTAAGCACAATAATACCTCTGATCAGTATTCACTTCACTCCCTCTGATTCTCCATACTTTGTTATGCTCGGTAAATGCTCTTCTCCATCACTCAGTGATGTCTACAGAAATGCTCGATTCTGTCTTCAACCAGTTTGATCATTCATGCATGAAGTCAATCTCTTCACGCAAAATCTTCAGTAGCATTCATAACATAATGAATCTCTTGTCTCTTTAAATAGACATAATAAGTCATTTAATCTCCATCCTTAGATTTTTCTGCTTAATCTCCATCATTGATTTTGTCACTTCAACCTTCCTCGGCAGTTGTGTCAAAAACACGTTTCAATCTCCTTCATCCAATCATCTTGAATTTTCATAGCCATTTGATCAACATAACAAATGTTATAAATTACCTCAAAATCATAAACAATTTTCCAACTCATCATATTATTCAACCTTCATTTTATTTACTTGGTCAATACCATGATGTTTCGGTGATACCTAGCTCGGTTAACACTAAACTCGGTATACACTTTGTTTTCTCGGTGTCCACTGTTCCAACTCGGCGTATACATAATTCTTTAATTACCGACCACATAAAATTTGTTTGTTCCAGATCATTAATCCATAATAGATGTTTATAACCATGATGATAATCAAAACAAGTTGACATCAATGACAATACACTAACCGATTAATGTCTATCATCACATTAGTAACTCGAGTTATCATCAACTCAATGACTCCAAACATACAATCAGTTGTAGTTCATCGATCTCTCCCTTTGGCATTGATGGAAACACAATATGAAATATGCAATATGAAAATGCCATAGAATACCAAACTTATGTTCTACAACTATATTTCAAAATATTTTATCCCTGCCTAGCTTGTACATATAATAAGTTTAATCACTAGAAAGCATTGAAAAAATCACCATGTAGACTCTCCTTGTAGATTTGACTCATTTCAATCTTTTCTCCCTTTAATGGATAGATATTTCATTTCTCTCCCTTTCTCTTTTCTCCTTTTCTCCCTTGCAGTGGATAGATATTTCATTGAAGATTCTCTCCCTTTGACAACAATGCCAAAAAGAAAATATACAGCTCTTCAGTAGCCAAAAATACCTCTGGTTTTTGGTTCAGATCAGGTACCTTGAATGTACAGATATGCAATATTAGTCCAGTTCTCAGTTTGCATCAACATGATTGATATTATGATAAAATGTAGTTTGATGCAACCTCCTAGTCAGCTTAGTGATCGATAGACAAGGGATGAACCCCTAGTATATTCCTCAAGTACTCAAATGTATCCTTTGGTAAGGGTTTAGTGAATATATCAACTAGTTGTTCTTTTGATTGTACTTATTCTAGTGTCACTTGTTTTTCTTGTACTTGTTCCCGCAAGTAGTAATACTTTATAGATATTTTTGGCAAGTTGACTTCCTGAGGAAGCATGACTTATTTTGTGTTGTCAATCATGGCAACAAAGTCATACTTAAGTTCTTTCATAAAAGAAAAATGACTAAGTGTGAAAACAGGGCAGACAAACACATACAGAAATTAGTACATCAGCGCACGTGTTAGAGATCACACCAGAGCGTGTGTGCTTAGGTTTATATTCTATGATGTACATACATGCTAGATCCAGATGCGCAGAGTATGGAAAAGTTACAGGCAGATTAGCAGACCTGCAGTCTAGGAAACAGAGCATGGAAGCCGACTATAGTTTTGATCAGCGTGAATGATTTTGACATCATTCCTTGAACATATCTGGGTATATGTAGAGCGGAGCCGCTTGAATCTTTCTTGTGAGACTACATATATTCGGGTACTCATAGGGCTATACGCCTCAATTTTTCCTTGTGCAATTCTATGGGGGACAATTTTAAATGGATTGCCCAATAATCTACAACAACTTCGACTGAAAGAATTCCCAATTCATCCCCAAAAGGGTGATAATCTTTGTGCAAGGCAAAAATTAATTGCCTCAAGACACTCGTCATATCATGCCCTCACTTGCGTTTGGAGTCGGCTAATACAACATCATGACTGGAGCCATTGCGTGCTTGGTGATGGCTGTATTCTGATTAGCATTTGAGTGTGTACCTAAGTCAA
>MU224301.1:185808-221576 GCA_018584345.1 Thuja plicata
GCATGATTATGACATTTTTCAAACTCTTCCTAGATAGGGAGAAATAGGTCGATGTTAGGATTTTGTTCTTATATGCTCACTAATCCTTGTTTTACACTAACATAATGACTTATTGAAGTGTTGTGTCGCAGGCAATAGGTGCATCATTTGACACTCACACATACCAACAATGAACCAAATTTCAAATTTTTGGTCTTTTCCTTTCTGATTGTGTTCATTTTGTCTTATATCTGCTTCAACAAAACTTCACAAAAATCTATCTGTAGTCCTTTCTTCACTATTTTGTATGCTAGATCAACTGCTCCACGTGGTACACTATCCACTCAAGATGATTGAAACACTCAGTAAGATATGATGTTTCATGCATACCTTAACTTGGGATATGTTACTGTAAATATTCTCATTCCTCTGCCATCCCATTGTGCATTGGTTAGCTCAATGAGCTTACCCTTGTCAATTTTCTCAATCACCTTGGGTCTGTCTTCAATAGGGAATCCAACGATGATGTGAAAAACATCCTTAGTTATCTTAATCAGCTCATCCAACCACATAAACTGGTCATGTACTCGGATGAGTACCATCCTTACCCATTCGGGCTTGAATACCCTTGATAAATGTATATCATGAACCAATTCTTTTGTTTCCAGATAGGTGTGCTCATCCTTAACATTTTCATTCACGCATAACTTACTGAATGAGGCATCAATCTTGGTTCCACACAAATCTTTGATTTTGCAATGAATAAATGTGCATACATCTTCAATCAAAATAACTCACAACGATATTAAAGATAATGCTCCTATCATGTCAATTTTTTTAGCTATAGCTAGGGGCAACCTGTATATAGGGTTCATCGGTTCAACATTCTTCACTAGAACTGGTGTTTACATCTTAGGTGCCATGATCACTTCAAAACCTATCTCTTGAACAAACAAGGGTATGCTTGATAATACTCAACTTTGCAAACACAACTCAATGTACAAAAGTTATCTCAGAAATGTATCACAATGTTCTTACAAAGATTCAGAATAACCTTGAAATTGCTTGAATGTTTGACGGAATAATTGCTCTGCAATATACTCAATTCTCTTTTGAAAAATGTTAGGTTCAAAATGAATAAAAAATGGACCTATTTATAGGTTTCCAATGATTAGGGTTTCCAAGGGCTCAAATTGTTTGCAATAAATGCACTTGCCGAGTCTCTTTTTACCTTTATACTGACTGCTTAGTTACTCTACTTTACCAAGTAAAAAAATAACCATATATAACAATGTTCATCCAAAACTTTAACAACTTATCCAAATACATCTTAATATGTTGATACAGATCTTAACTCTAATGCTTAAGAACTGAAGTAAGATTTATAATAAGCATGCAGTTCCTACATAATAACACACTAATTAGGTAGAGCTCGGTGCAACCAACTCAGTAGAGATGGTGTTGTCTATGGTTTTGAATGATGTTCCATCATCATGAGTCTTTCTCCTCTAGGTTTTGTTCATTTGTTCTCTAATTTCTTCAATAGTAGTTGGTGCTTTCACTGTATACTCATCTTCAATCGGTGCATCTCCTCAGTATCTACAATTTCTTGCTAGGTGTCCTACCTTGTGACAATGAAAACATGTCATGTTGGGGTTCCTCCATACTCTCCGGTGATTTCTTCCATACATCAACATGAAATTTGCAGCAATGTGTCCATACCTTCCACATGATAAACATGAAATTCTTGTATTATAGTCCTAAGGTATAGATGTGCCTGCTCGGTTAGTATTAGCATTCTCTCAGTTAGACTTCCACTTGTCATTTATTTTCTTTGTTCTACATTCTTCAGCTTTGTGTCCATACTTATTATAATTTTTGCAGTAACCATCAAACTTAGGTTTCCTTTTGTTGTTAGCAAGATTATTTATGCATTCAAAAGCTTGATGTCCATACCTATTGCATCTAAAGGAATAACCATCAAATTTAGGTGTACTTGGTATTTTACCTTTTCTTCTTCTGCAAACATTAGCAGTGTGTCCAAGCTTCCCACAACAATTACAACTTGACTTCTTTTGATTCGGTGGGGGTACAATACCTTGATCTTTCTATGCATCAGATGATTCTCCTTTCTCGGTAGTGTTGTTCTCTTTGAATCCAATTCCTATTTTGTCATTCCTTCGCTTTTGATTCTTGAATTGCTGGTCCAAAGATTTCAGTGCTCCTTCATTTATTTTTAGTATTTCATTTGCACCCTTCTCAACTTAGCATCTTTGATTCATTCTTTCAATCTTAGCTTTCAATTCTTGGTTCTCAAACTCCTTTCTTGTGTTATCTTGAGTTGCATTCATAAGTTGGCTGGTCATATCATAGTGAACTTGGGTCATTCTCATAATCTCAATATATTTCTCAGTTAACTTGATTTCAACTTGTCTTTTTTCATCTTCTGTCATTTTCTTTTCATCTTCAGTAGTCATTTTTCCTTCAATCAATTCAGTCATTCTTATCATGTTGGTTTCAAGATCTATCTTCATTAGGTCCAACTTCTCAGTAATTGAATCATTCTTTTCCAGTAGTTCTCTTATAGTTGATTTTGACTCATCAGTTACGCTTCCTTCAGATGTTGTCTCAAGTGTATCAACTTGTTCTTGTGTAACCTTTAGTTCATCATATATTTTACTTCTAATCCTTAGAGACTTCTCAAGTTTCTTTTTCAAATCAACGATTAACTCTCTTGTACTTTCCAACTCAGATTCAAGGCCATCAATCCTTTTGAATTTCATAAAACTTTCCATGACTAGGATCTTTAACTCTCTGGTGGTCAAACCCTTTAACTCAAGAGTAGAAGCTCTAATACCAATTGTTGGGATGACTATGGAAAGTTTGGAATGAGAGGGGAGGGGTGAATCAATACCACTAGAAACTTTGTAACTGAAATTTCCTATAAACCGTATACTGTTGTTTGCTGATTACCGAGTTCATAACTTTGAAATGAAAGTAATATAAAGCTTATAAAACATCACATCAAAATAATAAACCATATAACTCATAACACAATGATTTTGGTAACACAAAAGTCCTTGGTTAGACGACAAAGCTACGGTGGGGATGACACCCACAACCTTCACTAACTGTAGTATAAAGGGTGCTCAGTTAGAGCTTACAATGTTTAGCCATTTTGATAGCTTACCCGGTTAAGAGTATAAAACGACTTGTTAGGTCTACCCGGTTAGAGGATTTTTACAAACTCTACAGTTAGAGATGTACCTTGTTAAAGGATTTAAAAATATAAGATCGGTTAAGATCTACCTAGTAGTGGAATTTAAAGCTCTCAATACAATATTATTAATAACTCGACAATGTTTGTAAAAATGCATCAAATGTAAATGTTGTTTAGACTCTATGTGCTCTAATATGTGTTACCTCACTTGCAAACTGTAACACTACTCTATTTTTCTCTATTGTAGCTAAATATATGCTCAGTGATCTCTGCTCTGCTCTTTGTTCTTCAAATAAATCCTTTAACTTACTCAGCAATAACAATAACTCTTAACAACTTCTTCAACAATATCAACCTTCTCTATATTTTTGATTAAGGGTAAAACAGTTTTTGAAGGGAACCGTAACCCTTTACAAAAGGAGAAAAGATAGGTAGAATTCAGCACATCAAAAGAAAGATCCAACAAAAAAGGAACTGCTGGGGGAAATAGATGGAGCCATTAGTAACCCCCCTAGCACATTACAACCAACCAGAAAAAAGAAGCAGGACAACCAAAAAACACACGATCATGAGGTGCAGCACAACTAGGTCATTTTTTCCATAAGCTTCATTGTGTCATACGTCAGCAAGTAATATTGCTGGATGGCCTCCATGAGTTCCTTTATTTCCTTCATGTTGGAAACTTTCAAGGCCGGGGTCTTTAGCAGCATCATCCTCGACAACAATGGGAGTAGAGTTCCCATATAGCACAACAAGCAAACCCTCAAGTTACTTCTAGTCACCTTCATTCCCTCAAATTTATTGTTCATAATCTTGTTGAGGGTGTCTTCTAGGTTTTGGATGCGATTGGAGGTAGTCTGCATTCAGAAATTGACTACAGTATTGATTTTAAGTTCTAGCTTCTCCATCAGCTGAGTATCATCATCTTCCGCCTAGGTAAAAAAATCCTTCCTTTCAGAATGAGTGGGCTTAGCCATCAGAAGAGTAACCTTCTCTATGTTCTCTACTCTATAAATCATCCATTATATATAAGAGTTTATGTCTCTTAATCTTATGAGTTAGGTTGTTGTGAATCATTCTTAACCCTTAGATCTTCTTTTCTGCTCAGTGACCATGTCACTTTTACCTCAGTATTTGTCATTTGTCTTGGTACTAGGAAACTTTATTTTTCCACTTGATCTATGCATTAGATCTTCACTATGATTTATTTGAATCATTGATCATGTAACAAACTATTATAAATGCTTGTAGTAATGTAATTAATGATGTGACAAAGCATTAAATGTGATTTGATCACGTTTATGATTAGCTATCTAACTCGGTTGAGTAACTCCTTCAACTCGGCTATAGCATCTTCAGTACTCAGTGATTATCCACTTGGTTTCCTTCATTGCATTTAGTGTAATGTAACACTCGGTAATTGTAAATGCTCGGTATTCTATCTTTAACTCTTTGTACTTTTACTGACTTATCTTTTATGTATGACTTCATTGACTGGCTCGGTGTGAATTACCGACTAGTCAAATATATGACTAACTCCTTTCACCGACTAGTTCTTCTCGACTCTATGAATTTGACATAAACTAATGACAATTTTTTTTATCTTATAGAGATAATAGTTCCCAGTGTAGAAAATCGGGCTATGACACCTGATGTAGCGTCCCGCCAAGGAACCTAGGAGAATTAACCTAGATCATGCACCTAAGTTTACAGGAGAATTTTTTTTCTTAAATATTTACAAACAATAATGATAACAACGTGGAAGAAATACAATGAATCACATTACATACACATGAATGCATCTCAAACATAGATTAAAAATCTCAAGGGTTCCTTGACGTAGAGTTACTTTAAGAAAACTAATCTATGAAGAACAACCATAAAGAACTAACCTAGAAGATACACCAACTGAAATCATAATATACATCTCATATATTAAATTCACATTTACAAATGATACCCAAGGTATACATAATCAATCAACATCCACTGCACAATTTGCAGGGTATGCAATAATGAATAACAATACAACACATCCTTTGAATGGATGTCAACCAATATACAAATATACACTCATGATAAAGAACAAGTCTCCAGAAGAATGACAAGATAGAACTGCAACAAGGATCATCAAAGAATGATGAAGAATGTCAAATCTCAAATGGTAAGGGAATCACTACCACCCAACCTCGTGGAACCAAAGGTCCACTCCCACAATGCTGAGGAGATAACATCGGGCCCACACACACGGGTACATAACAAGAAGGAAAGGCTAAAGAAAAAGTACAAGGATAAAAATAGGAATGATTGAGAACACTAGAGATCATAGGTCAACACAAGAACACACAAAACAATGATAAATGACATACAAAAAATTAACCAAATACCAACAAGTACCAACTACTGAAACCAAAAGCCAAATGACAAAACTCAAAAGTCAAATACCAACCACCAAAGGCAAAAGTTGGACCTACGGAGGAGACTTAGGCTACATACTATGGGAGTTTCATCACATGGTCACCTACTTGAGTTATATTGGAATGGTCTCTCTGGACCCTGAAACCTCAAGCATCACCTAATTGAGTTATCCTGGACTAGTCACACTGGACCCCAGACCCTCAACATGACACGTGCAGAACAAGAATATCCTCTCGTGAAGATGAGGAAATATAATCATACGTACTCTCTAGGTGTCATCCCATTCCATCCTTATTATGTAAAAGAATTTAAGGCATGGGTGAGACATCATATTTATCTTGTTAATGTTTGATGTAGTAATTTTATTAAGTTATCACTTATTACCAACTTACGATAGGTTACCCTAGATCTGACCACTTTGGGTCCCAGACCCCTATTGTAAGCCACTCCCCTAAGATGTACCTATTCAACCTCCCTTAAGCTCATAAAGGATCAAGACATCAAGATGGTAGTACATAAAACCTCAAACCAGTCCCTACCCATATAGGAACGATTAGTTCTCAAAACAATGTTATCATAAAAGCACTCTTAAAGTGTCCCCAAACATGAGCTTAAGATGATAGGGTTGAATAAAAGAAGTCGAACCAATACAACATCATATAGCATGATAAAAGAACACATAAGAACCTAAGCATCAACATAAAATACACCCTACCCCTCGTATCATTTCCTAAGGAATTGACTTAAACCCCCAAACCAATAGAATTGACCATTAAGGTTTAAGTATTAATCCATCAACTCATATATCAATCATTGAAAGTTAAACATATTTCTTAATCAAAACTCACAAAAATAAATAATAATTGATTCAAAAATATATACATATGAAGATAATCTATAATTATAAAACATGTATGTATATAAGGATAAGAGTTAGAAGAAAAAATGGAGCAGCGACAACAGGTGGGACAAGAAGATTTTTGAAAACATGAGGGTTTTGAATATGGCGGCCGATCTAGATGGGGACGACCTCTTAGACACAGAACATAGTCTAAGATCCCAATGTTTCATTGGCAGTGAAGAGGATGGAATGGATCAGAGTAGGGAAAAGACTCGAATGGTGGTGCAAACTTTAATGGGAAAGACAAGGTTGGGAGAAACAAATGCCACAACCTTATGTTGGTTCATTTCCTATCCAAAATAGGTTTAAATTTAATCATATTGCCAAAAAGTTTTGGTGCCCTAAATCCCCTCTAGGTTTTGCTTGCAACTCTTTAAGGGTAAGTGAGAAAGTTAATCATGTTACAACATCTTCATTATTGGTAAATAATTTGCAGTGGATGGAATCTTTGAAGTTTTTGTCTTAAAAATGCCTTGGTAATGAAATGGATGGGCCCGTGGCCTTCTTTGAGTCTAGTTGAAAAATGGTGCGAAACTCAGTGGAAATATTTTTGTTCCTTCAAAACAATGATTAATGGATTCTATCTGGTTACGTGCTCCTCAAAACATGATAAGGAATGGATTCTCAGTAATGGTCCCTATCTTATAAATGGACAAGGTTTATACATTAAAGACCGGTCCCCTAACTTTGATCCTTTAATGGAGATGGTAAAAGAGATTCCTATCTAGTTTAAACTTTATAATCTTCCTCAAGAATATTGGGGCGTAGATACTCTTAAACTGATAGGTGACAGTTTGGGGAATTTTTTTAGATTTGAGAAAACAATAAACCAACCTGACTTCTCCATGTGCCCAAGGATTTTGGTGTGGAGGAAAGAATGCTATAGAATCCAGGACTTTATTTTTTTAGGATTGGAGAAAGGGGAATGGAAGCAACCTCTTGTAGCGGAGAAGGGAGAGGAGTCATGTTTAAGGAATACCCTAAGGAAAACTAACTTGGTTAAAGGAAAGGGTTTGGAGGCAGATAAGTTTAATGATGTCATTGCTAGGAGCACAAAAGATGTTCAATGCCCGACTGGTGGTGAGAATGATTTTTTGGAGATCAATTTTGTCAGGGATTCCCCAATGGGCTAGACAGGTGATTATGAGAACTTGATAGAAGGCCAAAAAAATGTTGTTAACTTTTTGTTTTCTGGTGGAATAGATGAGGGTTTTATAGTCAACACATAAAATATTTCTATTCAAGTAGTATGCGAGACCCCTTTTTTCAGTTGATTGAGACAAGTGTGGAAATAAAAATGTCCTTTTAGATAATGAAGTTGACACTAGCTCAGAATGGATAGAGGGTGTTGCTACAAATAAAATCAATGAAGGAAAATATGAAATTCTAAGGAATATTGAGCACTCAGCTTGGGAATGAAAAAAGGTGGTCATCTCTAAAGATTCTAGAGTCCCTGCCACCTTTCAAGAGAGGGACATGGGTAGTAAAGGACCAAACAGTGTGGCTTGGCTTGATAGGTGCAAAAAGCCTTTGGATGAGTCAAAAAACCCTTTTACACATGATAGGTCTCCGCCATTAGATATGGATGAGAATGGAATTGAGGTGGAGCCCATGTTTAAAGATATCAAAATTTCCCCAATCAAAAATATTGACAACACCTTTGATGCGATCAGGGACAATAGAGGTGATATGGTTGCAATAGATTCCAACTACGAAACTCATGATGAAGAGGGAAATATTGATGAGTTGGGCCTGTCTGAATCAACAGGGATTATGGATTTTAGAATGGTTGAACAAACCCCTTTAGGTTTTTCTAAACCAAGGGTTGGGGAAAAAAAGAAGAAAGGGCGAAAGTCTACTAGAATTAAATCATAATTTTTGGGGAGTGCTTTGAGCCAAGCAAAACTTTGGAGATTCGGAAAAGGCATACTGGCATAAATGAAGGTTCTTTTGTGGAATGTCAACGACTAAAATTCCCTTGACAAGATTCGCCTAATCAAGAGGTGTCTTGATCAGGTTAGGCCAGATATTATATTTTTACAGGAAACAAAGATTAAGGTGAGTGATATTGAGTGGTTTATGAAATGTTTTTCAAAGTGGAAAGGGACTCTTATTGGAGCAGATGGTGCTTTAGGGGGTCTAGGGGTTCTATGGAATTTTAATACTGCAGATGTGCAAGTTTTGGATCATCGGAGAAATCGGCAAAGGCTGGAGATATGTTCCAAGCAACTTCTGGCAAAAATATTTTATTTTAATAATTACAGGCCTAATAGCCCAGCTCTCAAAAAGTGTTATGGAAAGATATATCAAATCTTCTCAATATTCAAACTAGGGAGCTCTCTCTGCTGGGTGGCGACTTCAATGCTATCCTGTGTCCTCCAAAAAAGAAAGGTGGATTAGGCTGGGCTTGGAAGAGTCAAAGGGACTTTGTAGACTTTATAAATAATGGTGGTTTATTAGATGTAAATTTCTGTAATGGGGATTTTACCTGGACGGATCGAAGAAGGGGCTTTTAAAATATTGTAGAAAATTTGGACAAATTCCTACTTACTGGATAGTGGGATAGATTAAATTATATTTTCAATGCTGAGATTATGCCTTTGTCATTTTATGATCATTTCCCTATATGTTTAAGGATTCAAGAGGATTCGACACCGGACAGAGCCCCCTTAAAGTTTGAGGCTATGTGGCTTCGGGTTGATAAATTCATGACTAAAATAGCTACTTGGTGGAAGATGGCACCCAAAAGATCAGGTAACAAGGCCTTCATCATTTTCAAAAAGTTGTAATTTTTAAAGGAACAACTTAAAATATAGAATAGGGAAAACTTTAGAAATATTTTTGTTGAAAAATTCAAAATAGAAGGTGAATTGGCTGATTTGAATTCCAAGGTGATATGTGAGGGGATGAAGGAAGATGATCATCTAAAGGAAGTAAGTTTATCTAAGGACTATGTTGAAGTTCTAGCTAGGGAGGAAGTGTTCTGGAAGCAAAAATGTAGAGAAATGTGACTTAGAGAAGGGGATAGAAATACTAAGTTCTTTCATAATTCTGCTAAGGTGAAAATATCACAAAATATAATTTTCTCAATCCAAGAGAAAAATGGTTTGGTTCTATAGGATGCAAAGGATATAAACAGAGAGGCGGTTGACTACTTCACAAATATTTTTGCAACGACCCCTAATAACCTATCTTTGGATTTGAGTCTTTTGGATGTTATTCCTAGTTGCATATCGGAGGTGCAGAACTCAACTTTGATGAGACCTGTTTCTATGGCAGAGGTTGAGGATGCCCTTTTTAATTTGGGAGGTGATAGATCCCCTGGTCCTGATGGCTTCTCTGCTATATTCTTTCAAAAATCCTAGGAGATTGTTGGGACAAAGTTGTGGAGGAATCACGTGCTAATGGATTTATCCTTAAAGACATCAATAATACCTCTATTGATTTGATCCCAAAAAATTCTGAGAAGATTTCCTTTGATGACTACAGACCTATTGCCTTATGTAACACAATATATAAGGTTATTTCTAAGGTGATGGATAATTGTTTAAAGAAAGTGCTATGCTCTATTATTTCTTCAGAACAAAGTGGTTTTATGCCAAATAGGTCCATTTTTGAAGGTATATTTGTTTCTCATGAGGATAATCACTCGATCAAAACTTATAAAACTGAGAAAATGATGATCAAATCAAATATTAGATGGCCTATGATAATGTCCATAGAGGTTTCTTATTGAAGGTGCTGGAGAAATTTGGTTTCTATGAAGAGTGGATCAAATGGGTTGGCAACTACATTAATACCCATAGGATTTCAGTGTTGGGTAATGGTAGCCCTCAAGTTTTTTTTGAAACTGCAAGAGGGATTCCTCAAGGAGATCCAATCTCTCCTTTTCTTTTCATTATTCTTGTTGAGGTTCTGGGGAGGCTAATATCAAGCAAGCGATTGATGGGTTTATGGAAGGGTATAAAGGTGGCAGAGGACATTGATCCTTTATCCCACTTACAATTTATAGATGATACCTACCTTGTGGGGGATGTCACAGCTAGGGAAGCAAGATTGATTAAATCTACCATTGACTCTTACAGTGCTGCTTCGGGACAGAATATTAATTGGAACAAGTCTGAAGTTTTCTTCTTCAATACTTGTGCAGAAAAACAAAGACATATTTGTAGGATTTTAGGGTTCATAATGGGAAGGCTTCCTGGTAAGTATCTTGGAATTCCACTTTTTGGTGGGGCTTTCAAATCTAGTTTATGGAAAGATCTTACAAATATCTACATCATGCATCTAGAAGGATGGAAAAGTAAATGTTTATCTTCAACATGGAGGATTTTAATACTTCAATCTGTGGTTTCTGTCATCCCATTTTTTTCTATGTGTTGTCTTAAATTTCCTAAGAAAGTAATATGCTTCATGGAGCAACGGATGATAATTGTTTTTGAAATGGTGCTAACAATGATGAAAAAATCCCTCTTCTTGCATGGGAGAAGATATGCAAGGCGAAGGTTTGTGGTGGAGCTGGTTCGAAAAACTAGCACTTCAGGAATCTTGCTTTAGGTGCTAAGTTAGTATGGAGAATTTATTCAAATCAAAATATGTTGTGGGTAAAGATCCTTAGAGATAAATATTTGGACACATATGTGCTTGATAGGATTCTCACTATTAGGGACCCTCCTAAAGCTCTGCAATGTGGAATTTTATCATTTATTGTAGAAAAGTTATTACTAACCAGTTGACTTGGTAGGTTGGTGACGGGAGATTGGCTTCCTTTTGGAAGGATTCATGGAATGGTTATCATGTGCTTGGAGAAATTGATGAATACCAAGATTTGATGTTGTTACTATCAGAAGGATGGGGTGATAAGGTTATAGATTATATGGAATTGAAGCCAACTCCTTTAGGACAACAATGGGGGTGGAAGGATGTGAGTCAAGTAAGACTTAATAATCATCAAAAAATGCAAATGAAGGCCATATTTGACAATAGGGAAGTTGTTATTACTAGTAAAAAATTATACTCTTATTTGGTGTGCTGCAGAGAGTGGACATTACTCGGTTAAGCTAGGCTACATGCTTCTAGAAAACTCCAATGTGATCTCGAACTGGCCAACAAAATTATGTTGGGGAAAAGAGTGTCTTCCTAAAGCAAGATCCTTTTCTTGGTTGGCTATTCATAGTAGAATTTTAACTAGGGAGCGGAGGAAAAAGTATGGTTTAATTGGACCCACTAAATGTGTCCTTTGTGATAATGTTGTGGAAGATGTTAATCATTTGCTTGTGCAATGTGAATTTGCTAGTGCTTGTTGGGATATTTTGAAGTTGAAGTTGGGTTGGTCAGGTCCACTACATAATAGTATCAAGGAGCTCTTTATGGGATGACCTTTAGCAAAGAGAAAGCCAGTTTTATCCAAGGTTTGGCAAATTAGTCCTTCTATTGTTGTATGGGAAATATGGAAGAAGCGAAACTGAAATTTTTTTCAAGGTAAGAGCCTTTGGAAAGGATTTAAGTTAGAATAAATTGTTGAATTGAGGAGGTTTAGGGAGTAAATACTTTATCCCTCAATCCTTCTACACCTTACACATCTGAAGATAAATGCATACAAGATGAATGGCCCTCTACTAAGATTCAGTTTAGGAACTCAGGAAAGCTGGATGAGAACTGTAAATTCAGTGTGACTAAGATTAGATGGGAGAGATGAGAGTGGGGATGGATCAAGATAAATTTTGATGAGGCTGCTAAGGGGAATCTTGGACCTTACAGAGCTAGTGTGATAGTTAGAGATTGGCTTGGTAATACTATGGCCTATGCAGCTAAGAATCTTATAGACAGAACTAATAATATGATTGAAGCAAAGGTAGCTACATTGGCATTAAATTTTGGTTTAAAAATTAATTTGAGGAAAGTACACCTTGAGGGAGATTCACAAATAATTATTTAGGCAATTCAAAAAGGTGCCTCGTAGGCCTGATATCTTCAAGTTTTAATTCAAAATATAGTGAAGTTACTCTCAAGGTTTGAAGATTTCAAGATCAGTCATGTGAGAAGAGATGACAATATGGAAGCTGATGTTCTTTCTAAATGGGCAGTCTCATTCAAAAATTTAAATAAAATAAGATGGGAGGACTTTAGGTGGATGCAAATGGAGGATATTAAATGATGTGATTATTATGTTGCTATATTGATGGCAAAAAGGAAGTTTTATGATACTTTTAATTCATCACCTTTTCTAAAATGATTCGTGTTATGATGTCAAAGAGTAAAGTTAGTTTTTAGCTTATTTTGTAAAGGATGACGACAGTCTAACCTAGACTATCCTTTTATTAATGAGATAATTATGATTAATGGCTATAAAGTTGTCATCATCTCATGGTGTGGATCGTGGAAAGTGTGAGCCTCAAGGAAAGTGTAAGGTCAAGCTTGAGGTTTATTTAGAAGGCTTGTTCTCTCTGTTTGTGCATGGTTTCTTTGGAATCATGAAGATGGAAGTGACTTTCTCAATGGATACGCTTAAACAACAGAAGACATTTAAGGGCCGTGTAAAAATTGAAAGGATGAGGGGGATGATTAAAATAAAGAAATAAGTGGTTGTGGAAGTTGTGTACGAGGTTTTGGGCCCTTTTTTCATGGAAATTAAAGGCAAATGGAGAGTAAATTTAGACATTATCTCCATGGTTATGGCTTGGGGGATAGAAATTGGGATAGACACTAGAGAAGTTAAATGGATGGTTAAATGTCTATTTGAAGTGGAGTTGTTGTTGGAAATAGATTCAATATTAGAATGGGTCATCCTAGGGATTGGGTCAGACATCTCTAAGTGTTTTGAAGATGAGGATGATGCTCGAGTGTATGGGTTTGTGCCTTTTATCATATGGTGGGCAAAATTGATAAAGGTGGCTTCTGAGAAGAGCGAGCTAGAGCATGGTCTATTTTGGAGAAGCTTGTTACAAAGCATGAAAATAATACCATGGGTGAAGAGAATGTGTTGAAGGCTAATGTCCCACGGAAGAAAAGAACCAGTCGTGGCAAAAAATATCACTTGGGTCTATGAAGCAAGGGTAATTTTGTAAGTTTTTTGATATTTTGTCTTCTTCATCGTCCACTTTTTTCTCTAAGATAAATGATGGAGGAAGGGTTATGTTTACATGATCACATTTTTTTTGGTAAAATGGGTGATAAGGGAGATAAACTTACTGAACTCTTGTAGCATACGTAGGTCTGTTCTTTTGAACGCCTGGGTTGACAGTTTCTTTAGGACTGGTGTGGAGGCTGAGAAAGTGTTGTTCAGACCTGAAAAGATCGCCCATGGTTCACGACAACAAAAGGCATGATCAAATTAGGATGTTCCAGTGATGGAATGGATTTAGGAGTTAATCTTTTTTGGCATTATAATGAAGCATGCTTTATGATTAGTTTTTTTCTAGGGTTTAATACTATTTCGACATGTAAAAAGGTAGAGTGTTACATGCTCCTTGGGTTTGGTCTGGATTTTCAATCATAGAAAGATGATATTGGACCAGTGGTAAAGACAAAGGTTTTGTAAGTTGTTAGTTCTTTGTTGATAAGTTAACTTTCTGCAATGTCTATGCTTTAAGCTATTATGTAATTTCCCTTTGAATATTAATAAAATATCATTGTTATCGATAAAAAAAAATCTATATATATATATCTTAATTAATTAGCATTATTAATAACTAATAATATTAACTATTTAAAAAATAATAATAACAAAACACAAATATTAATATAAATTAATAATATTTTTTTTTGGTCTATAACATTGATTTTTATTAATAAAAGCAGGAAATTACAAGAGGCTTACAATGTAGCATATATGCTATATAGTTAATAGAAAACCAACTTTGGATTTTCAAGCACATGAATTTAGAATTCAAAACAACCACAACACATATCAGCTGAGCAGACATAAACCCTAGTAGCAGAAGCATATTGTTCATGAAGTGTAATTACATAATATCAGCTACAAAATTGGCTTACACCATTAATATTATATCTATCTATCATTGAGACTAGAGCCAAGATGGCTTAATAGGCATATTGAGCATTAAGCTTACAAAATTGTTTGTCTTCTTGCACCTTGAATGGTTTTAGAGGCTACATCACTCTACATCTAGTCGCTTTCCTTTTCGCTGTCCATGCTTCCCACATGGAATCACATTAAACACCACATTGTTTCTCCTGGCTTCCTGAGCACGAATGTGCTCTACTATAGCTTTCAAATTTTTCCATTTGTTTCAGATATCATTGGTGTAAGCAATTTTGTCTACTTTTCCCCACCAAGTCACAAAGGGGATTCTTCCAAATTCATCACCATCTTTAGAGTTTTCAAAACATTCACTGTAGTCCATTTCAGCACCCGACACCGCCCATTCTAAGATAGACTCAAGACCTAGCAACATTTCATTATCAAAGATGAATTCAATCAAGTGTTTGACCTTACCTTCAGATTCCCTGAGTTGCAGACCCCATGCAATAATAAGAGAGATTACATCCAAATTTGAGCACCATTTTGCATGTTGCTCTTGAAATTGACTGCCTAAAACATTCAGAGCTGCCATAGCCAACCTTTCCTCTTTGTAGTTGAGAAGTCCTAACATTCGCTCTTTAGTTGCATGTCCTTCAAAGGCCTTCTGCTACTTCCTTGTTTGGAGTGAGAAATTTTCTTCCATATTCAACCTGTGGGGAAAATTGCTTTAAAAGTTAGATAGAAAATAATGAAAAAATAAAGGTTATATCAACACTCAGGCCAAAGTTTCAGGAGATTGAAATGTCTTTTCATAGCCTGCCATCCGCACTTAGTCATAATGACTAGAGAGAGAAGTTGTCATTCTACTCTCACCACCTTACATAGCAATAAATATTTTGATTCACATAGATTTCCAAGCGAGCCCATAATCCTTACTAGGTTGTGCTGATGCTAGCACTATAAATTAACAATCAACTCAAATGGTTTCACCACTATAGGAAAGAAAGAGATCACGTTCCTACCCTGTCATCGAAGTCCGATAAAAAAAGGCAAATATGCCGGCACTAACTCCATATATTCTTAAAACACCACATGTTTTTTATATAAAGTTAACCATTTTGAAACATAAGAGTCATATGAGTAATCCCATCGGATTCAATTTATAACCAACATCTTTACATTATGAATTCTGAATAAGTCAATCATGAACCTGCATACAAGAACTATTAGAGTTTAAATATATTTTCAAAATTAAAAGAATTTTGTGCACACCATGTTGATATGCTCAAGGTTTGTAGCCCAGTTAGATACAATATCCGCCTGTGCATTGCATTCTCTGTGAACATGAGTGATTCTAAAATCAGGGAGAGAATGTAGGATATTGGAGATTTCTGCCATAATATTTTGGAGATGCTAGGCATTAGCACACCCATTCTTGATAGCATTCACTATGATCTGTGAATCCCCTTCAAGATTAATCTTATGCAAATTCATCCTCTTTGCAAGTTGAAGAGCCAACAAGGCAACATTTTATTCCGCTACATTGTTGGTGCCATCTTTGAGTCATTGGGAAGCTAAGGCCAAAACATTCCCATTCCAGTCTCTTACAACCACACTAGACCCATAAGGCCCAAAGTTTCCTCTAGAAGCCCCATAAAAATTTGTTTTCACCCACTCCTTCTTAGGCAACATCCACATCAAATCCTTCCTTTTTTGCTTAATTATGTTGGCATTCTTGATTCCTCCATTTCTAAACTTCAAAGTAGGCCATTTGGAGTGAATATATATGTCATTCTTGTGTATTCATAACTCCTTGTTGATGATTGCAGAGCATCTTTTAAGGTCTCCTCTATGGCACAAATTATACTTAGCTTAACCCTATGAATGGGCCTTTCCTTATCCTAAAAAATCCTCTAGTTGCATTCCTTCCACAATTCCTAGATGACTATAGAGGGGCAGACCTTCCAAACATAAGAAAGAGTAGTAACTTTTGGTGGGATGGGCCAGCTCTGAAATACATCTTGAACATTATTCTACATAGGTCCTATCCAATTAAGTCTTTCCTTGATCATACTCCAGCATTCCGTAGAAAATGGGCATTGAATAAGCAAGTGGTCAACATCCTTTGATGCTGCTTTGCAGAGAGCACATCTAGTGGGACCTTGCAGTCCAAACTGCTTCCTTCTTTCAACAGTGAGAATCCTTTTATGCACTGCAAGCCATGCAGATGCCCCTACCTTTGGTAAACATTCTTTGTCCCAGAATAATTTAGTTGTCCACAAGGGGGGATCCTTTTCATCTTCCAGGGATGTGTAGCCAAGCTTCATAGAGTAAATTCTACTTTTAGCTCTACACCGAATCAACTTGTCTTCCTGAGAAGTTCTAATAAAGCTTCTATGTTGAAACATTTCTTCCATTAAAGTCCTTTAATGAGTTGGGAGATCAAATTCATCTATTGTTTTCCATTTCCATTTAGGGCCAAGAAGAGAGTCCCTATAAACTAAATAGTCAGAAAACTTTTGCCCCCATCTTAGAGTGAAGAGTTCTCTTAGTTCAGTAAATATGACATCATCTTTCAAAATTGGGTGGTTGTTCCATGAGTCATCCCAGAATAAAGCTTTTGTGTCTATGCCTATATGCCAAGATGCATGTTTTTGAATAACATGTATGTAGTCTAAAATGAAGTTCCATATTGTAGAACCTCTGGGGGGTTGGAGATAGTGAGGTTCTTTCATCATTTGGAGAGTCCAAATATTTTTCTCTTAAAATTTTGACCCATAAGATGCCTGGCTGACTTCAAATTAGGCAAACAAGTTTAGCCCCTAGAGCTAAATTCATCTTTCTCTAGTCTTTTAACCCTACACCACCATTTGCCTTAGTTTTACATATCTTATCCCATGCAATAAGAGGCCATTTATCACCCTCCTCAGCCCCATTCCAAAAGAACTTTCTCATTCTTTTTGTGATTGCCTCAAGGACTTTGTGTGGGACTTTAAAACTACTCATTGAATAGATGGGGATGGCTGAGATAACTGCTTGAAGGAGTAAGATTCAGCCAGCAGAGGTTAGCCATCGAGTCTTTCAGCCCTCCATCTTTTTAAAGCAAGAATCCAAGAGGCCTTTCCATAAGTGAGGCTTAGAAGCACCATAAAAAAGAGGCACCCCAAGATATTTTCCTGGTAATAGCCCTGTTTTGATCTGCAGTATGCCACTAATCTCATGTTGAAGATGTCGAGCAGTTTTGAAGAAGTAAATATCTTATTTGTACCAATTTATACATTGGCCAGTGGTTGTGCTATAGTTGTCTAGAGTTCTTTTGATAACACAGACTTCTTCTAAAGAAGATATGCCAAAGAGAAAATTATCATCAACAAACTGTAGGTGTGTGGATGAATCAACACCAGCAACAATTTTGATGCCTTTCCATTTTCCTGCAGTCCTTTGTTTAGTAATAAATCAGCCCAGAACTTCAGCCATAATAATAAAAAGAAAAGGTGCAATAGGATCACCTTGTCTGATTCCTTTTGTGGATTCAAAAAAGCCTTTTGGAATTCCATTAACCAAGATAGAAAATCTTGGTGTTTTAATACAGCTAGCTATCCATTTAATCCAGTCCTCATTAAAACCAAACCTTCTTAGAATATTTAGAAGGAAGTCCATGTTGACATTGTCATAGGATTTCTTTATATCTAGTTTAATCATCATGCTATTGACCTTGGTTGTTTTCATTGTATGGATGGCTTCGTGAGCTATAATTATCGCTTCAAAAATAGATCTATGAGGGGAAAATCCACTCTCCTCTTCAGAGATGATGCTACCAAGGATAGATTTAAGTCTATTGGCAGCCACTTTAACAATAATCTTATAAATAGTATTGCACAAAGCAATTGGTATAAAGTCATCAAAGGACTTGACATCCAATTTTTTTGGGATCAGAGCTATAAAAGCGTTAATGAAGTCTTTAAGCATGAAGCCTTCAGACCTTTATTCCTCTACCACTTAGAGGAGATCAACAACAATAATATTCCAGGTCTTCTAAAAAAATAAGGTAGGAAATCCATCAAAGCCAGGGGATTTATCCCCTCCCAAATCATACAAGGTTGTCTTGACTTCCTCTAGTGAGACTGGGCCAGAGAGCATGGCATTTTGGGCCTCTAAAATACATTTAGGGATAAGATCAAGCATCTCCTCATTTTCATTTTCAAACACTCCATGCTGCGTGAAGGTGTTCTAGAAGTAATTAACAACTTCTTGATTAATTTGTTGTTGCTTATTGATGACTACCCCTTCACAAGTATCAATCAAATTTTTTTTATCCCTGGCCCTTCTTGCTTTAATTTATTTGTGGAAGAATTTAGTGTTTCTATCCCCCTCTTTTAACCAAGTCTCCCTAGACTTTTGTCTCCAATAAATCTCTTCCCTGGCAAGAATTTCTTTATACTGTCTTTGTAGGGTTTGTTCTTCTAAATACATAAACTCATCCATACCTTGTTTAATTATTTTCTCATTAAGGAGGTTAAGATTCTTTTCAAAATTGATTTTTTCAACAAAGATATTACGGAACACATCTCAATTCCACACTTTAAGCTGATCCTTAACATATTGAAGTTTTTTGAAAAAAATGAAGGATTTGTTACCTTCAGGGTAGGAGAATTCTACCACCACACTTCTATGTTGTTGTATAAATCATTCGCCCTCAGCCACATAGCTTCAAACTTGAAAGGAGATCTCTCGGGGGCTGCATCTTCTTGAATGTTACACATAGTAAGATAGTGATCAGAGCCTGTTATTGGTAAAATATCTATTGTGCAAATCTAGTCACACTCTTCCCAGTTCTCAGCAAGAAAAAATCTATCCAATTTCTCAGGTATGTTCAAGAAACCACTTCGCCTATTGGTCCAAGTGTAATCCCCTATTCTGAAATCTAATTCCTCCAATCCATTATTCAAAACAAAAGTAGCAAAATCTTTCTGGCTTTTTCTCTGCCAAACTTTTCCCCGTAATTTCTCTAGTGGGCTTAAAATGGAATTGTAATCTCCTCCTGAAATGAAGAGTTCCTCCCTTCTGTCACCTAAAAAGGTGGGTATAACCTTCCATAAAGATTCTTTTTCAGTTGGATTATTGGGTCCATAGATGTTGAAAACATAAAATTTGGAAAGCAATTGTTTAGAAGTCACCTCAATTCACTACCAGTTAGCTGCTTGGCTAATCAAAACAACATTTACTGCACTGTCATCCCATAAAATTCCCATGCCCCCAGAGGCTCCGGAAGCCTCTAAAAACACACCACCCCATCTAGCAGATTTCTTATGAAACAAAGTAATGTATTCACCTTTAAGCTTAGTTTCTTGCAAAAGAACTAAGTCTAACCTCGCCTGATCAAGACCTCTCTTGAGAAAATGAGACTTGTCAGGGGCATTGCAGCCCCTGAAATTCCATAAGAGGACCCTCATTTCTTTTGGGAAAAGGAAATAACCTTTCCCAATATCAAAAATGTTGTCTGGTCTGCTGCACAACTAGCCTGTTCTAGATTTTATTTATGGGATTTAGCCCCACGTCTCATTTTCATCCCCATTTTTGGTCTTTTCATCTTAGATTTTGATTGGTGCAAACCTCTATTTTCAAGAATATCAAGAGACTCATATATCCCAAGGTAATCATCCCCACTCTCATCACTAAAAAACTCATATTAGAGGAGTATTCCAATAGGTTATCCCCACTATCTCTAGCTTCATTAAAAGAACTCTCTAGGTTTCTAATGGGGGACATTTAACCATCCTGTGGGTCTCCCACAACAACTAGTTCTACCCTAAACTCTTATCATTTATCATGCTCATCCTGAATTTTGTTAAGAGCTTCTATAATAGGAAGAAAACTAACCTTATTCTGAGAGGATCTTTGCTTGCTATCATCAGTAATTTGAGTGGTTGGGAAGAGGATTACTGAGCTTTTTGGGGATTGTTTCCCATTTTAACCTGGAAGGTTGGCATTTGGATTAGAACCTTTGAACACTGTCTCCATCCTGGCTTTCTACAGTGGAAAATGTGATGAGTCCTTGGCTAAAGGGATTCCAATCAAGGGGGATTTAAAAGTAGGTGCAAGGACAAAGAGCTCATTATTTCTAGGGTAGGACCCCATAGTCTTATGAGAAGGGTCATCCAAATGAACAGTGTGGGGAAGGTCATCTAAGAGTTCACCATCAACAAAAGTAGAGGGGTAATCAAGGGAATAAACTCTTGTCTGATTTGGAGAGTGTAAGCTTGGACCTGTAGGAGGAGAAGTAGTTGTCATATGAAGAATCTACTGTGAAGGAGAGGATGAACCCTAGATATCCTCCTCCATAGCCAAGCGACACTAACTTTTCCAGGCAGGGGAAGACAGCGTATCCTCACCAGGATGTTTGACAACTATTTCAGCTTCATCTAGTTGAGTTAGATTGCCGGCCAAGGATCTTCTTGCTAGTTCATCTAGAAAGGTATTCTGCATGGAACCTTTTCCTTTTTCCTTACAAGAATCAGAAGTGTTGTTCATCAGTAACTCCTCCTCCCAAATTCATATCTATTGTTTCCAAACACCATTTGTTGTGTCTAGGGAAATATGGTTATGAACCAACATATGTTGTTGTAGATTGATCAATATTTTAGGATGAATAGATAAATATTTCAGGATAATAACCTCCTCTAATTTGATATAAGATCCAATCATGTTTCCAATCTGCTGGAGCATTTCCTATCCCCAATATTCAGTAGGGAGATTATGCAGATTTAACCACACAGGGTATTCTGAGATTTTCTCTTGGGTTGGATCAAAGTTGGCTTCCCAATCTATTAAAAAAAGACCTTTCCCATTTATTAAGTAAGGTCCATTATTTAAGATCCACTCATTATCCATCTTATCTTCACAGAGAGCCAAATAGAATCCATTGGCTAGGGTTTTCAAATTATAACCCTTACCCCATATATTCTGACACCAGTTCTTAACGAGGTTAATAGAAGGCCATGGTCCAAGCCATTTAAAAAAGAAATCTCTATCCTTTAGAGTGTCAATAGATTCCTACCAAGTTGGATTAGAGACATGCATACTTGAGAAAACTTCAAACCTGACATTTGGCTCATTTTGAAGCTTCGGGTAGTGTTCTTTTGATTTTGTTGTGAAGCCATATGATGCTTTGGTCTATAAAATCTATTAGCAATCTTAGAGAAATCAAAATTTTTTACTTGAGGCACATAGCCTCTATATGAATGTGATCTCGATCCATATTTCTCCCATTTCCTTCCATTTTAATGTTTCCATGGGCGCCATTGAGGGAGGCGTTGGATTGAGCAGATCAAGTTTTAAGTTTCCAAGTTTGAAACCTCGCCGTGTTGTGCCTATTGAAAGACCACTGTGGAGTTTGCTTTGGCAGATAAATGAAGGATTTGTGCTTCTGGAAAGCACCTCGACCATCAAACGATCCTTGTTGGCCATTGAAATTTCCTAGAAGTGACCGTTGGGACCTCCACCTTTCCTGCTCTTGTGCGCGCTCCATATATAAATTAATAATATTGAATATATATATCCATCTTAATTAATTAACATTATTAATAACTAATAATGTTAACTATTTAAAAAAAACAAAAAAAACACAAATATTAATATTGATTAATTAACATTAATACGTAATTAATACTAAATATTAATTAAATAAATTAATATTAATAATAATATTCATTAACTTATATATTAATAATATCTAGTAATTAAAATTAAAAAAAATAATTTGAATTTTTTAATTTAATAAATTTTATTTCAATTAAAAAAAATCAAAAAGCCCTTTGGGGCCCCCGCGGGCCCCAATGGCCAGCTCACAAGTCGTGGCTGCTGTGGGTGGCGGTACCACTGACGGCTGGCAGTGGGTACCACTGCTGAGCCTAACAATTGGTACCACCACTGTCGTCGATAGTGGGGTAACCCTCGCGGCCCAACCATAAAAGTATATATATATATATATAAATTATTTTTATAAAAAAAATCATAAAAATAAAGACACTAGTATGTGTGTGTGTATTTTCTTGTAAGAATGCAAGTAATTACATAAAGGAAATATATATATTGAATTTTCTAAAACATGCAATAAATTTTAATAGGGAAGAAGATATTGAATTTTCTTTTAATAATATTAAATTATTCCTAGCATGTGTTTTAAGACCATTTTCCTTTTCTCATGCAGATCTGGATCTGGGGTGAAATATGAATCTAGCCAAGGTATGGATTCTCAATTACTGGCAAGGGTGTTTTATAGATCTAAATACCAAGACCATTTCAATAAACATATAGAATTTCAAAAACAAGAAGAGGATTTGCACCAATTTGAAAACCCTATTAGCCATAATGAAAACGAGATTATTCTAATGAAATCCTTAAGCCTAGAAAGCAGATCTGGCACCCCTATAGGAAGAGAAAACCATAGAATAGTACCAATAACCTATTTCTCAAATTTAATCAATTTAAGCACACAATATCAAACAAGGAAGTTTCAAACATAGGATTCTAGCAGTTCAGACACATAGAAGACAAGGATCTGAAAAGATGGAATTGACAAGGTATCAAACCCTACCTCAGAACGAAGAATAGATCTGATACAATAACGAAGAATGATGCGATCCAAAATAATCCTAAGCTTTACAAAAATTCTTTAACCTCCAGAATTATCCTTTCGCATGATTGAATAGCCTCCAAATGAATTTCAATTCAAATTTATAGAAAACTAGGTAATTAGGTTTACAAAAGTGCAACCCTAATTAGGAATTTAATTTTAATTAAAAAATAAAAGAAACACGTTAATTTCAATTTTGACTTAAATCAATTGCATAACATAACTTTATAAAATAAAGTTAATGTCAAAATTCATTAATAAAGTGCATTTTTTAAATTTATTTTTTATTTATGGGTAATGGGCCTTTGCCGATTTCAATTCTTATTAAAATAAATTGAGTATTTACAACTCTAATCTGTGCGGGCACCGATAGGAAAGAACGGAGAGGAAAACCTTTGGTCTTGCCTGGGACACTAAGTCTAGATTTACTGAAAATAGAACAAAAAACTAGGACAAGTGTCCTATCCAAATATAAAATATTCAGATGGGATTACAATAGAATAACACATAGCATATGAAATATGATTTGAGACCCATCAGTTTGTAGTAGTTTTTGTTGTATGAAATTTGATTCTCCAATGCCTTTAAACCTCTTGTTGCAAACACCATTCTTCATAAAACCATCAGTCCATAAAAACACTTAAACCCATTTGATTGAGCCCATTCCTTGAAATGATTAAAACCATACCCTTAATATGTGTTACTCCCAGTATTGCCCCAACTAATATTTCCTTAAATCTCATGAATCGATGTTACCAACTATACTATCTAATAGAATAGTGACATATAGAAATGTTATAGTTCTCCCATCGATTTGTCCACGAAGTCAATCCTTTATAGATATTAATATTTCAAAACATCTCAAAATGATAACTACCTCAGTCAAGACTATTAACTTATTATTTCTCGATTGTATATAGTATTTTCTAAGTGACTCTACAACAAAGCTTATAACATATCTTAATTTTGCATCATAGCTAGATAATCATTGTGCAATTATTATTGTAACCCAAGATTCATAACATAAAAGTCTTTTTAAATTACATTTCTTAATTGCCTTCTTGAAGATCTCTAAACTAAAACATAAAAAATCATAAAAATAAAGACACGAGTCCGCATTTTTTTTAAACAACAGGGTTCTTTTTTTCTTTTTCTTTTTTAAACAAGAATCATAAGAAAGAAAATTATATACAATTTTGACACACACACACACACACACACACACACACACACACACACACACACACACACACACACACACACACACAAGTGTATTTTCTTTTAAGAATGCAAGTAATTACATAATGAAAATATACATATTGAATTTTCTAAAACATGCAATAAATTTTAATAGGGAAGAAGATATTGAATTTCCTTTAACTAATATTAAATTATTCCTACCATGTGTTTTAACCCCATTTTCTTGTTCTCATGCAGATCTGGATCTGGGGTGAAATATGAATCTGGCTAAGATATGGACTCTCAATTACTGGCAAGGGTGTTTTACAGATCTGAAGACCAAGACCGTTTCGATAAACAAATAACAGGAAGAGGATTTGCACCAATTTGAAAACTCTATTGGCCATAATGAAAACTAGATTATTCTAATGAAACCCTTAAGCCCAAAAAATAGATCTGACACGCCTATAGGAAGAGAAAACCATAGAATAATACCAATAACCTATTTCTCAAATTTAAGCAATTTAAACACACAATATCAAACAAGGAAGTTTCAAATGGAAGATTCCAGCAGTTCAGACGCATAGAAGACATGGATCTGAAAAGCTAGAATTGACAAGGTATCAAACCCCACCTCAAGAATGAAGAACAAATATGATACAATCATGAAGAATGATGCGATCCCAAATACTCCTAAGCTTTACAAAAATTCTTTAACCTCCTGAATTCTCCTTCCACCTGATTGAATAGCCTCCAAATGGTTTTCAATTAAGATATATAGAAAACCAGGTAATTAGGTTTAAAAAAGTGCAACCCTAATTAGGAATTTAATTTTAATTAAAAAAATAAAAGAAACACTTTAATTTGAATTTTGACTTAAATCAATTGCACAACATAACTTTATAAAATAAAGTTAAAGTCAAAATTCATTAGTAAAGTGCATTTTATTTATCTTTTATTTATGGGTAATGGGCCTTGGTCGATTTAAATTATTATTAAAATAAATTGAGTATTTACAACTCTGTTATGTGCGGGCACTGGTAGGTAAGAACAAAGAAGAAAACCTTTGGTCTTTCTTGGGACACTAAGTCTAGATTTACAGAAAATAAAACAAAAAAACTAGGACAAGTGTCCCATCTAAATATAAAATATTTATATGGGATTACAGTAGAATAACACATAGCATATGAAATATGATTTGAGACCCATCAGTTTGGAGTAGTTTTTGTTGTATGAAATCTGATTCTTCAATGCCTTTAAACCTGTTGCTGCAAACACCATTCTTCATAAAACCATCAGTCCATAAAAGCACATAAACCCATTTGATTAAGCCCATTCCATGAAAGGATTAAAACCAAACCCTTAATATGTGTTACTCCCATTATTTCCCCAACTAATATTTCCCTAAATCTCATGAATCTATGTTACCAACTATACTATATAAGAGAACAATGACATATAGAAATGTTATAGTTCTCCCATCGATTAGTCCACGAAGTCAATCCTTTGCAGATATTTAATATTTCAAAACATCTCAAAATGATAACTACCTTAATCAAGACTATTAAGGCATTGTTTATGGATTGTATACAGTATGTTCTAAGTGACTCTACAACAAAACTTATAATAGATCTCAATTTTGCATCATAGCTAGATAACCATTGTGCAATTATTATTGTAACCCAAGATTCATAACACAAAAATATTTATAAATTACATTTCTTAATTGCCTTCTTGAAGATCTCCAAACTAAAACAAAAAAAAAATCATAAAAATAAAGACACGAGACTATATTTTTTTTAAACAACAGGTTTCTTTTTTTTCTTTAAACAAGAATAATAAGAAAGAGAATTATATACAATTTTGGCACACACACACACACACACAAGTGTATTTTATTTTAAGAATGCAAATAATTACATAAGGGAAATATATATAACGAATTTTCTAAAACATGCAACAAATTTTAATAGGGAAGAAGATATTGAATTTCCTTTTACTAATATTAAATTATTCCTAGCATGCGTTTTAACCCCATTTTCCTATTCTCATGCAGATCTGGATCTGGGGTGAAATATGAATCTGGCCAAGGTATGGATTCTCAATTACTAGCAAGGGTGTTTTACAGATCTGAAGACCAAGACCATTTTGATAAACAAATAGCAGGAAGAGGATTTGTACCAATTTGAAAACCCTATTGGCCATAATGAAAGCTAGATTATTCTAATGAAACCCTTAAGCCCAGAAAATAGATCTAACACACCTACAGGAAGATAAAACCATAGAATAATACCAATAACCTATTTCTCAAATTTAAGCAATTTAAACACACAATATCAAACAAGAAAGTTTCAAACACAAGATTCTAGCAGTTTAGACACATAGAAGACATGGATACGAAAAGATGGAATTGACAAGATATCAAACCCCACCTCAAGAATGAAGAACATATATGATACAATCACGAATAACGATGTGATCCAAAATACTCCAAAGCTTTACAAAAATTCTTTAACCTCCCAAATTCTCCTTCCACCTGATTGAATAGCCTCCAAATGGCTTTTAATTTAGATATATAGAAAACCAGTTAATTAGATTTACAAAAGTGCAACCCTAATTAGGAATTTAATTTTAATTAAAAAAATAAAAGAAACACTTTAATTTCAATTTTGACTTAAATCAATTGCATAACATAACTTTATAAAATAAAGTTAAAGTCAAAATTCATTAATAAAGTGCATATTAATTGCATGATGTTATTTTAGTTAAAAAAACAATAATGCAACTTAAGTAATTATTAATAATTTAATTTTCAAAATTAATTCTAATATTTATATTTAATATTAATTAAGCTCAATTATTAAATTAAGATATAATAATTAATTTATTATTTAAATAAATGCATTTAATTTATATTTAATTATTAAATAGCCATATAATTAATATATTAAAGTTTTAACCTTGTTAAAGGTGTAATTATTAACATTAATAATTAGCACAATTAAACATTTACCAAAACAAGCCAAAAAGCACCATTAATCTAACTGAACCCATCTAAACACAAAACAATTGAAACATGAACAACAAACACACAAAGAAAAGGCTCACGAATCCATGCCACCTTAACGGATTTAGATAGGGTAGTCAGTCAGATTCTTGTCCATTCCTAGGACAAAATGTAGGTTTAGGTTAGGGATTTGGGCCTGAATACTATCTCCCCTCTTTTACCATTGAGATATTGTGATAGAGCGCGCTCACTCTTGCCAATTTAGGGAAGACGATGTCCGGTACCTGCAAATCTTTCATCACAAAAAAGAACATATGCATACATATAATATAACAAACAATGATTAAGATTAATACAACGGGTAGATCTCGACAAAGCAAGTAACTACGACTTTGTCCCATACCATAAAACACACCAAACAGAAATATAAAATATAAAAATGATCCAAGTGCATACATATATAGTGTCAGTATTGTCAGTAAATCCATAAACATAATGACATCATAACATATAAACAATCATCATGAAATAAGCATAAATCTAACTGAAAACAAAAGATATAACACTGATGACATGTAACTGATTGAATGTTTGAAGATGTTAAGTTGATCACCGAAATACAGAAAGATAATGCAAGACATTAAATCAGTTAATGGATTGTATTGTAATTGATGTCAACTTGATATAATCTAATCAGTTATAATCAAAGTATTAAAGACTTCAGAGAATCAGAGAGAAAAAGATTATGCCTTCAGTAATGTATAAAAGACAAGCATTCACTATGTGACTTCAAACACCAATGGTTAGTGGAACCCGATGGACAGAGATCATCGAAATTCAAGTCACAGTGATGCCCGAGCAAGAACACTGATTAGAAAAATCAAAAGCATACCCGATGGCCAGAATCATACTATAAACCGACGGAGAAGCTCGAGGAGAACTGGAGTGTTGACCGAAGCTATCAAAGAGTTAAAACACCGAAATTTAACTTGAGTTCAGAAATGACAAAATATCTAGCTGGCAGAGCTAAATATAGACTTACATTGATAAGATAAAGCCATAGATGAGTAAAGGATTTAAAGCTATTTTGTCCAGTTGGCAAGAAGATCTCTGCAAGATAAAACAAGAGTTTTGCTTTAAATCTGATTGGCTAAGATTACGGATCATGCCAAGATCAAGAAAATCAAGAACCTAACAATGGTGATATCTTGTCTATAAAGAGACAACTTAATTAATTTTGAATAAAGGGGATTGAATGAAAAAGACGATGCTGGAGAGAAACTGATGAAGAACAACTTCATATAGTCTTGATCAATCAAGTTGAGGAAAGAGCTAAAGATTTTTGTGGACACGGAGCAACAGAGCATAGCATCACCGACCATAACAAAAGTGGAGCAAAGGTATTAAAAGGAGATATTGATCAGATTAGTTTTATGATCTTACAATAGATCTAATAATATGCAAGTCTAAGTTGTATATGTGAACAGATCATACTATTTCAGTTTAACCATTTATTCAGAAAGTCTCTTAACTGAGCAGGATTTAAAGATCCTTTCTATATTGAGATACATCCTAAGGAGTATTAAAAAGTTTGATCATGAAGATAGCTTGAGATGCCAGATACCATTTGACAAACCAGAAGATTTTGGACAAGGAAGGTAGCATAGAAATGGCCAATATCAAGTGACAAACTAATATTTTAAATCCTCTAACAAGGTCACACCTAACAGTGTGTTTTTAACCTTTAACAGGGTTGGCTCTTCACTGAGCTCACTTCAGAAGAGTGAAAATTTTGGGTTACCGATCCCAAGTGGTTTTTCCCTTAACAGGGTTTTCACGTTAAAAATTCATGTTTCAATGTGTTTATGAGTCACTACTTTAGTGTTTTGCATTACACATAGCTAATCTGGATTGATCGGTATACTCTAAGTAATTTACTATTTTTTGGTAAATTAACAAACTGCCATTCGATAAACATACAGAATAAGGTTTAACAAAGCATTCCGAATAGTAGTAATTTGATAAGTGCATTTGAAGGCATTCATCTTATAGGACTAAAGATAACTAGAGGCTTAATATTGTGGTACTAAGTTTTTGGGTTGATTAACTAGAATATTTTTGAGGCCACTGATTCAATCCCCCTCTTAGTTATTACTAACAATTGGTATCAGAGTTTGTGTGCTTAGAAAGGGAGTTTATCAGCTCAAGCAAAAGATCACAAGATGAATAGACGAGATGTGCCCAAGTTGACTAAAGACAACTTTGCATCATGGCAAAGCAGAATAAGACTCCACCTATTAGGTATTGGAAATGATGTTACTCAATACCTTGATACTAAATATGTGCTGCCTACAATACCTCACACTCTTGATCAATTAAGATTAAAGCATGAGCATAATTTCACGATGATAGAACTTGCCTCATCACTCTCTGATGTTGAGTTTGAAGATGTCAAAATTTGCACCTCTGCAAAGAAAATGTGGGATAAGTTGAAGCTGGTACATGGAGGAGATGCCAATGTACTAAGAGCCAAGGCATAAAGCCTAAGATGAAGGTTTGATGACCTAAGGATGAAAGATGGAGAAAAAATCACTCAGTATAGCTATAGAATCAAAGAGGTAGTCAATGCTATCTGAGGAGTTGGAGGTTTACTTGAAGAGGAGACAGTGGTAAGTAAAATCTTAAGAACCTTACTGCCTGTATATGCTATTAGAGTTTCTGCCATTCAAGAAATGAGAGCAGTTGTAAACAACATAGTTACCTTAGATAGTCTGATTGGTAGACTGATTTCATTTGAGATGAATAACTTTGACAATAGTGTCTTACCATCTATAGAATCTACATTCAAATATTCTTTAAAGATAAGTAATTCAAGTCATAAACATGCTATTAGAAATGACAGTGAAAGTGATAATGAGGATCAAGGACTTGATGAGATTGAAGCACTAATGTCAAGAAGATTGCAGAGAGGAAAAGGTAGATAAAAAGGTAAATTACCACTTGTATGTTTCAATTGTAAAGAGGTTGGACACTTTGCTACAAGATGTCCAAATAGAAGAAAAGATGACAAAGGTAATGACAGATCATATGAGAAGAAGTTTGATATAGGTGATAACAGAGATTATCGAAGAAACTGACAATCTGACAAAAGAGATACCTCAGACTACAAGGACAAAGGGAAGAAAGCTTGTTACCTAGCTGAGAATAGAGCTGATGACACTGACACCGAATCATAAGAAGACATTGAGATGGTATTTGTAGCCATGAAGGATGATTCAGACGAAGAAGAAGAAAGGTATGTAGAAACTGCACTCATATCTAAAGTTAGTAAGAATGATGTCTGGATCATAGATAGTGGCTGCACTCACCATATGACCGGTGACAAACAAAAGTTTGAGACTTTTGAATACTATAATGGTGGTTTAGTAAGAATGGGAAATGATACACCTTTTCCATTTGAAGGTAAAGGAACTATAATGTTGAATAACCTGATCAAATGTGAAAATGCTTACTAGGTAAAGGACTAAATTATAATCTATTAAGTGTTTCACAGATGAATAATACAGGTCATCGAGTGGCATTTGAAAATAAGAAGGCAAAGATCTTCAATGAATCAGGAAGGTTGATCAGAACCGGTGAGCAGACAAAAGGTAACCTTTTCTATCTTTATGACACTAACACCACTTGTTTGATGGCTAGAAATGAAGACATATGGTTGTGGCACAAAATATTGTGTCATGTGAATTTTGACAACATGATAAAGATAAGAAACAAAAGGAATGACAGAGGCTTATCGAGCATGACTAGGCACAAGCATATCATGTGCAAGAATTGTCAAAAGGTAAGATGAAAAAGTCTAGTTTCAAGAGTAAAACCCTTACATCTAATGCAATTCTAGAATTAGTCCATACAGATCTATGTGGACCCATGAGGACAAAAAGCTACTATGGAGATAGGTATTTTATTCTCTTTGTTGATGATTATTCTAGAATGATGACATTCATGTTCTTAAAAGATAAATTAGAAGCATTCAAGATGTTTAAATGGTATAAGGATATGGTAAGAAAATATGTTGAAAATAAATTGAAATGCTTAAGGTTAGATATAGGAGGGGAATTTACTTTAGATGAATTCACTAACTATTGTAATAAGCATGGAATTGAAAGACAGGTTTCTGCATCGAGAACACCACAACAAAATGAAATTGCTGAAAGAAGAAACAAATCAATTGTTGACTGTGCAAGAACATTGATGATTGAGAAGAGAATCACTCAAAATTTCTGGAGGGAAGCTGTCAGTACTGCTAGCTACACATTAAATAGAGTTGAATTGAAGAAGGACACAAAGAAGACACCCTATGAGCTTTGGTATGGTCATACACCCACTGTAAGTTACTTCAAAATCTTTGGTAGTCAATGTTATATTTTGAAGGATGATAGAAATGGAAAACTTGACTCAAAATTGAAGAAGGTATCTTTCTAGGGTATTCAACCAAAAGCAAGGCTTATAAATGTCTCAACAAGTCATCTAACAAGATCATTGAAAGTGCAAATGTGAAAATAGATGAATTTGCAGAAAAGAATGATGAGGAAAGAAGAAAAGAACTAGAGGAATACAACATGTTTGTTTATTATACAGAACTTGACACTCTACCTGAGAAACAATGTATCTCTCCTGAGCAACAAAACATTGCACCTGAGCATCAGGATGCAATTACCAAAAATCAGGAAAATCCTCAAGATGATGTTTTGAGTAATGGAGATCAGAACGAAGGTCAATAAGATGATCAGAATGATGAACAAAGAGATAAACTGGAACTTTCCAAGTATGTTAGAAGACATCATCCACAGAATCAAATAATTGGAGACAAGAAGGCTGGAATGAGAACAAGAAGTAAGTCACTGAACACTAGATGTTTACTTTGTGATTTTCATCCTAAATCTGTTAATATTGCACTTGAAAATGAAGAATGGGTCAGTGCAATGAATGAAGAAATAGAACAGATTGAGAATAATAGTACATGGACACTAGTACTGAGACCAGATGACAAGAATTTCATCGGTACCAAATGGATATTCAGAAACAAGCTGAATGAGAATGGAGAAGTCACAAGAAACAAAGCAAGGTTAGTATGCAAAGGATATGCATAAGAAGAAGGTATTGATTATGGAGAGACCTTTGCACCCATTGCTAGATTAGGAGTTAGAATCTTACTTCCTTATGCTGCATTCAAAGGATTCAAGGTATACTAGATGGATGTCAAATTTGCATTCCTTAATGAAATACTGGAAGAAGAGGTATACATTGAACAACCAGAAGGGTTTGTTGATCCAGACAAGAGAAACATGATATGTAGATTACATAAAGCCTTGTATGGATTGAAACAAGCACCTAGAGCCTAGTATGAAAGACTACAATCCTATCTCATTAGCATTAAATTTGTAAGAAAAAGTGAAAATATAAATCTATACTTAAAAGAAGATATTGATGGTAATATTCTGATTGCTAAAATTTTTGTTGATGATATCATTTTTGGGGGAAATGAATTGTTATGCAAATCCTTTGCTAATGAAATGAGAAAAGAATTTGAAATGTCTATGTTTGGGGAGATGAAATTTTTTCTTGGTCTACAGATTCTTCAACAAGATGCAGGCATATATATCACTCAGTCTAAATACATCAAGGAAGTGTTGAAGGTATTCAAGATGGAAGATTCCAAACCAATCGGAACACCTATGGATACCATATGTAAGCTGAAAAAAGAATACAAATCTAATGAGGTAAATCAAACCTTGTATAGATCAATGATTGGAAAAATAATGTATGTTGTTCACACCAGACCAGATATAGCACATGCAGTTGGAATAGTTGTAATATTCTCTGCTAATCCCAAAGAATCACATGTGACTTTTTTCAAGAGAATTATGAGATATCTGAAGAACACCGAGGACTTTGGATTCTGGTATAAAAGAGAAGGAAAATTTGAGCTACAAGTCTATACATATGTTGATTGGGCTTGACACATTGATGACCGAAAGAACACAACTGGTGGAGAATTATTCATGGGTGACAGACTTGTCACACAGATCAGCAAGAAGCAAGGATGCATCTCTTAGTCTACTACAGAAGCATAGTATGTGGGTGCTGCTGCAAATTGCTCCAATATTGCATGGATCAAACAGTTGCTGGAAGGTATGAATATGAAGATTCTTGAACGAGTAGCTATCTACTGTGATAATACCAGTGCAATCAACATTTCTAAGAATCTAGTCATGCATGCTAAGACTAAGCATATTGCTATCAAGTATCACTATCTAAGAGAACAAGTGAAAGAAAAGGAGGTGATAATAGAATATGTTCAATCAAAGGAACAATTAGTTGATATATTCACCAAGCCATTACTGAAAGATACATTTGAGTACCTGAGACAGAGACTAGGGGTCCAAACCTTGTCTATCGGTCAGTAAACTAACTAGAAGGTTGTATCAACCTACACATAATATGAAGATCACTCTTGTTGATGCAAACATCGAGATGAACAACAACAGATACATCTATACACAACAAGGTACAAGTATACACCGAATACCAAAAACATTGTATTGCTGATGGATAGGGAAATTCAAGGAATATATTATTTAAAGGGATGGAAGATGATATAAAAAGTTTTTTATTTGGCATTGTTGTTAAAGGGAGAGATTATTTCATTATCATAATGGAGAGATTATCTCATTAATCAAAAAATATTATATCATTATTCATGAAGTGAAGTTCCTGAGAATCACAAGGAAGAGTTAATCAATATTCAAAGGGAGTGAGATCGATTACATATGAAATATCCATCTGAGGGAGATAAGTAACAAAGGGAGAGAGTTCATACAAACAGAGATATTTTTGTCAAAGGAAAAAGAGATTATCATGAAGAAGAACAGTCAAGGAAAAGCACATATTAGAATAGAGACATTAGATGCTACATATATCCAGTGAAGGGGTTGAAGATTGAAGACAACCGTTCTACAAGAAACTAATCTAAACTATTTTAGAGCTTACCGAAAGCCAGACATTCATAATAGTTAAAATAGGAAAGATTGATGAAACTGTTATATTTCATATCATATTAGTGATAGTATAGTATGATAATGTAGTATGTTGCCATCAATGCCAAAGGGAGACATTGATGACATGTAACTGATTGAATGTTTGAATATGTTAAGTTGATCACCAAAATGCAGAAAGATAATGCAAGACATTAAATTAGTTAATGTATTGTATTGTCATTGATGTCAACTTGATATAATCTAATCGGTTATAATCAAAGTGTCAAAGACTTTAGAGAATCAGAGAGAAAAATATTATGCCTTCAGTAATGTATACAATACAAGAATTCACTATGTGACTTCAAACACCGACGATTAGTGGAAACCGTCAGAAAAAGATCACCGAAAGTCCATTCACAATGATGCTCGAGCAAGAACACTGATGAGCAGAATCACAAGCATACCCGATGACCAGAATCATAGTGTAAACCGATGGAGAATCCCGAGGAGAACTGGAGTGTTGACCAAAGCTATCAAAGAGTTAAAACACTAAAATTTAAGTTGAGTTCAGAAATGACAAAATATCTAGCTGGTAGAGCTAAATATAGACTTAACTGGTAGTTATCATTGTTTTCATCGAAAAGATAAAGCTAGAGATGAGTAAAGGATTTAAAGCTATTTTGTCTAGTTGGCAAGAAGATCTTTGCGAGATAAAACAAGAGTTTTGCTTTAAATCTGATTGGGTAAGATTTCAGATCACGCCAAGATAAAGAAAATCAAGAACCTAACAACGGTGATATCTTGTCTATAAAGAGACAACTTAATTCATTTTGAATAAAGGGGATTGAATGAAAAAGAGGATGCTGGAGAGAAACTGATGAAGAACAACTTCATATAGTCATGATCAATCAAGATGAGGAAAGAGCTAAATATTTTTGTGGACACCGAGCAACAGAGCATAGCATCACCGAGCAGAACAAAAGTGGAGCAAAGGTATTAAAAGGAGATATTAATCAGATTAGTTTTATGAGCTTACAATAGATCTGAAAATTTGCAAGTATAAGTTGTATATGTGAATAGATCATACTATTTCAGTTTAACCATTGATTTAGAAAGTCTCTTAACCAAGTAGGACTTAAAGATTCTTTCTATATTCAGATACATCCCAAGGAGTATCAAAATTTTTGATCATGAAGATAGAATGAGATGCCAGATACCATTTGACAAACTAGAAGATTTTGGACAAGGAAGGTAGCATAGAAATGCCCGATATCAAGTGACAAACTAATCTTTTAAATCCTCTAACAAGGTCACACCTAATAGTGTGTTTGTAACCTTTAATAGGGTTGGCTCTTCACCGAGCTCACTTCAGAAGAGTGAAAATTTTGGGTTACCGGTCCCAAGTGGT
>MU224301.1:221626-235726 GCA_018584345.1 Thuja plicata
GAAAATTTTGGGTTACCGGTCCCAAGTGGTTTTTCCCTTAACAGGGTTTCCATGTTAAAAATCCATGTGTCAATGTGTTTATGAGTCATTACTTTAGTGTTTTTCATTACACATAGCTAATTTGGATTGATCGGTATACTCTAAGTAATTTACTATTTTTTGGTAAATTAACAGATTGCTATTCGGTAAACATACAAAATAAGGTTTAACAAAACATTCTGAACAATAGTAATTTGATAAGTGTATTTGAAGGCATTCATCTTATAGGACTGAAGAAAACTAGAGGCTTAATATTGTGGTACTTAGTTTTTGGGTTGATTAACTGGAAATATTTTTGAGGCCACTGATTCACCCCCCTTGTCAGTTATTACTAACAAACACAACTATCCAAAGGATCATAAATATCAAATCATAATGAAAAGTAATACATGAATATCCTCAAATAATACTAAAATAACCAATGCACACCTGAAAAGGCCTAAAAGAGTTTGGCAACCAAAACTAAAAAACAAACTATGGGGTGGGTATTATAGGGACATACAAAGAATTTTATGGATCTCAGTTTGCTGATGCCAGCAAGGTCCCTAGTCAAGGCTTGTAGGGTGATCATGCATTCTATTCATGCTTCAAGGTAGAATATTGTTTATCTTTTCTTTCCATTGAATTCCATATACATTGTAAGGAAACAAACTGTTGGTAAAAAATTGTTTTTTTTTTTATCACTATTTTTTTCATCCCCTTTATCTTAGTGATGGATCACTGGATCACAATATTGATTCAAATAATTTCAGTACTTTTATAATGTTTGTTTCATAATATTAAGGATTGGGAAAATATTAGATGTTAAATAAATCAATACCATTATAACTATTGATAGAAATCTCTTCTATTATTTTAAAATAGATTGCTATTTGGGTGATATGAAAATGTTGCCCATCTTTTCCTAGTTGTTTTGAATGTCATTGTACTTCAGGTCTGTCAGTTAGAGAGACATTTGTAGGGCGGATAGACTCATCTACTACATTCAATCTGGTAGTGGTCTTAGGTTACTTCATACTTGATGGAAAGTTCATAGGGTACAAGATCTGGCTAATTCATTTAGCCTATGCTTACCAATTACCACTTCTTAATTTGGATTCTTGTAGAAAGAATGAATTTGTCTAGAAGTTCATGTTTACTAAGAAAATGGGAATAAGTTTAAACAATATATTCAAAGTTTTGATTTGTTTAGGTGATTAGTGTGATTTCAAATGGATCACTCAAAGCTTAGAGTGGTAGTGTGATTTCAAATAAACCACTTAAATAAATCAAAGCTTTAAAATGTGCAGTTTTAAAGGTTGTTTTAACTTCTACTAGTTGTTGAAATTACCAAATTATGATAGCATGTGTTTCATATTTTTTAAAAAGAATTTTAGTATTAGGTTACTGTAGCCTAGTTTTGAAATGTTTTACTCCTATTTATGTAATTTTCAACATGTTTGAGTTAAGATGCTCTGAAAATTTTGAAGAAGACATGTTATATAACACAATATCAGTCTTTCTACAACGTTGAGCCCAGCACTTGGAAGGAATGTGTACTTATTTATTTTTAAAAGGTGTGTTTTCACACCACATTTTTGAAGGAATGCAATTTTCTCTACAATATGAATTTTTTTTCCATGCAAGAAATTTTTATGCCTTGCATACCCGTCCCTACATTTTGTGTGAAAAATGTTGGGTCCCCTCTTTTTGCTTTTGGCTCTTGCCTTGTTTTCCTTGTCTTTGTTGTTATTTGCTTTCTTCTTCAGGTTTTCCCTCCCATGAGGTTTGTTTCTTTTGTCTTTCGTGTCTCTGGGACCTGGTCCCGGAGTTGGTTGTTCTTTCTAGAGCCAATTTCAGACTCCGGGATTCTCTGCCATGATGTCTTCTCCTTGTTAGAAGATATGGTTGCATGGGATCCCCGGGCCCGGAGTCTGGAGGTTTGCCTATTTTAGAGTTTGCAAAGGAAGGGGTAACTTGCTTTTACCTTGGGTATAAATATAAATTACATGCCACTTTTACAGTTACCGCGATTAAAACACTTGTGCATTCAAAGTGATTCTTAGGCGACTAAACTGCGATTAAACTGCGATTACTCTGTGCTTAGTGGGTTGTTGCCAGCTGATTCAAGGTACCCGTTCATGGTCATTTGAAGGTAGAACCTATTACAAGAGCATTCTTTGTGTGCTCTTTCCCTTCTCTTCTACGGATTTCCAAGTAGGTTCTCTAGTTTCTTGCAGTCTCTGTGTTTTCCTGGTTCCCTTTTTGTTCTTTGGTCTTCGTTTATTTTTCTAGTTTTCTATTTCATGTTTTGTTTTTGGTTCACCTCTTGTTGGTGGGTTGGCTCTATTAGAGGGTTGTCTGCCCTTTGTGTAGTTGTAGATTAATGTTTATAATGTACATTGTCTTAGTTTGGTTCGTGTATATATGCGTATAGTTGTATAAATTTGTAAAAGCTTGTAAATGTTGTATATCTTATGTATATGTGTTTCAGCCCTTGGCCCTATGTATTTTTATGTATGTATATATCCTATATATCCTTCCAAGCTTGTGAGTTCCTTGCGCTCTATCATGCATTTTCACTGATGAGACCGAGCTCGTCGAGACAGAGTCACCACGGTTCAAACTCGGTGCCTCACTAGTCAGAGCCATGGAGGCTTTCTCTCTCCTCTGTCTCATCACCTCAATGGTGGGATTAATCTCCCATGAGTGGGAATTCAAACTGTGTCCCATCTGGCATTTATTTTACCCTGTGTCATCCCACTTGTCACCATTAATGCCTTTCTGTTGCCTGCCACCTGACCACGTGCCAACCCACGTCAGCCGAGTATGGTTTCTTACTGGTCACATCGACATGACAATAGCTAAATTATCCAGGCTCTGGGTCTCAATAAATTCCTTGTCCTGTGTTTTCCCTTGTCATTTGGTTTGATTTCCCTCAGAGTCCTATTCACGTCTATTACAAGTATTCCGGGACTTTTTGATGTACGCTAACACTTGTTGAACAAGTGCAGGGTGGTGACGATTTACCCAGAGTTCTAATATTCTTTATATATATCACGTCCTAACAATTCTCCGGTCTTGTAGGTTGCGAACAAATTGATCGAAGATGTCTGAAGTGATCACCCCTCCTTCCAGCCTAGAGCTACCTACCATGTCCACCCGAGCGACCACCAAAACTAAGGCTAAAAGGTTGTTGGAAAAGATGCCCTTGACCTCTAAATATCCAAAGGGGGGTGCCCTTGTGGGATAAAAAATAGAGTCCAAAGTTCAGTAAGTAACGGACACAGGGCTCGGACCTTGGGCAAAAATGCAAGGCTTGATTCAAGCTATTTACAGGTTGAAGGCCACGAGATATAATCTAGCCACTTAGATCGCCACCTTCGGTATCATCAAGGCTGCAAAATTTCCTTTTTCGGTGTAATCACCAGAGTTAATACTCCAACTAGCAACATTGTATAAAACACCAACTCAGACCATCTTACTCTCGGATCCCCTGCCACTACAGTACCCAGCAACAATCGTCACCTTGGATGCAAAAACTTTTGCCTCGGGGCTGGGGATCCCACAGTTCAATGGATCCATTGTCCAGAATCGACTCCAGACATTGCAGGAGTTCAAGGGTGCTGAACTTATTTCTCGACAACATATCAACAGCCACTGGCTGAAAATCCCAAAGAGGGATTGCAGGAGGATGAATTTAGAAATTCCCCGCGGGGAGTTCAAAGAGCCCATTCAGGCGGGCATTGTATTTTTATGCAGGATCTTCGGATTGCCCCATGCCCAATATTTCTCAGCATGGATGTATTACTTTCTACACTACATCACCACTCGCAGTCAGACTTTCAACTGGGTGGCCCTAATATCTAATCACGTAGACAAACAGCTAAAGAACATTTTCCAGAATTCCAAGTTCTACATGACATCATACGTGCTATGGGTACTAGCAAAACAAAGACTGAATTTTCTAGGTTTGGGAACAGTTGGAGAGCTTGGAAATGGGCCGGGCCAAATGACACCATGGGATCATTATCCCCAAGTGCAATGGGAACTCAGTTTCTCAAATTTTTGCCAGGTAAATGATGCTTTAGTTTACCACAAAGTTCTAACACTTGGGATTTCAGGTACTGACTGTCACAAGCAGTGATGACTCTGGTCAGCACCTATGGCCACTATTTTATTCAATTCCAACATCACACCTATATTCAAGTGATAGGCTTCAATGGGAAGCTCCATCTTCTTCCCCAGTATTGCGGGGACAAAATTATTCTTTTAGATTTTTTCTGGTAGATGATGGATCTAGACGCCTTCTTCACATTGAAGAAGGTCATCAATGTCCCATTCCCATTCTCATGCAGGAATTATACATGCAGCCTCACCGTAGCTAGGGAGGTAGACAGTGAATTGAAGAACCTGGGGCTGGTGGAATTCCACCACGCCCGGAAGAACTACGATCCTCTCGGCAAGATTGCCGCAACACTTCCCCAGGCATCCCCGCCCCATGAAGCAAACATTGAAGATTTTTGGGCAGACTACCATGACAGTTTTGACCTCTGGGTCTAACAACATTCAAGGATGAGCAAAGGCCTCATGAAAATGCTTGACCTCTAAAATTTTCTAAAGGGTTTCTGAGACGATGGGCTGCTAGAGGACCCAACATATAAGGGGCAAGGGCTGGACAAACTAGATCTCCCTCTGGTGGACTGGGCCACCCCTGAGGACCTAAAAATTGAAGGGGTATGTCACCCCATTTTAGAAGCAAGTCACCAATATTTTTCTCGGGCATGTCCCAAGAACACCCGAAAGAAACCAATGGTCAAAAAGGTCATTCCCTCTTCAGACGATGCCAGACCTTCTTGATGTGGACTGGAGTCTTGTTGCTACTACAGAACCAGCTTGGCTATGCTCTGAGATCTTTCTCCTAGATCTCTTAGGGTGTTCACAACCCTAAACTTAGGTAAGTCACTCTCAACTTCACCTCCTCTTCAAGATTCAGTCCCCATCAAAATGTTTTTCATCCTCTTCTTGCTGAACCTACACAATAGATTCATTCAGCCAATGTTTTCATAACATTGTTCTCACTCTCTTCCCCAGCCAGACTATTTCCAAGATCGCCTAGGGTAAGATCTCCAAATTCACACATGTTGCTACTCCTACCAAAAACAAAAAGAAAACTATGTACAAGGGCTCCTCTTAAGTTCCATCCCAACACATGATTCTCACCATGGATTCAGGAATCCTGAGGGGCCATTAATGTTTACAACTTAGAACAGGTGAAGAACTAATAGCTTGCAAAATAGAAAAAATAAAGTAACTAATCTACTTGCATGTAAAAGGAACCACAAAGAAACTTGATATCCACTAAACACACAGTCTACAACTTCTCATTACTGGAAACAAAAACAAAATAGTACAATAATCTACAAATCTCTAACTTTCCTATAGCTGCTTTTTCTTCTACAATCTCTACCTTCTAGATCTCTAAAATGAAGGCTTGGGGTGTTATTAGTAACCATCCTCTCATTGAAAACAACCCTAACGGTCCACTCATTCACAAGAATCTCTTCAGGAACTGTTACACTAACCATACTATCCATAAAAGACAAGATCCACTTTTCACGGGCTGTTACGACTGAATATTGCCGAGCAACAGTAATGCAAGCCGAGCGCTAGTCACAATCAGTGTTTTCTAAGCTGCAGTGTTAACTCGACTATAGTGTTAACTCAACATTAGTGTTAACTTGGCATCAGTGTTAACTCAACATTAGTGTTAAATCAACATCAGTGTTAACTCGGCATCAGTGTTAACTCGACATTAGTGTTAACTCAGCATCAGTGTTAACTCGGCATCAGTGTTAACTGAGCAGTTTATCAAGGGTTCCTGTTGCCTTGGTTGGATTTCTAGAGGCTTCCAAACTACCTCACACTAACACACAACTAAAGGAAACCAACTAAGCAACCTATCTAACCATGGATTGACCTAGTCACATCCATCTTAGGGAAATAAAACAAATGACCTTCTAAGGTCCACACACACTCTCCTGACTTGGCTAGAGTTAGTACATGCCAGAAATAAGGAGCTAGGGGTTTGAGTTAGGTGTGATCCTGCACCATACTCCCCCAGACAAAAGAAAGGTTAATCCACCCTTGGATTGAGCATGTTTGGATCAATTCCCAACCTCTTTAAGTCTGTTTCTTTGATCCAAGTAGCATCAACATATTTTTCACGCCATTTTACAAGGTGCTCCATATACTCTTTGTTCCTAGTCTTCTTGTAGACCCTTGAGTCTAGTATCTTTTCAGCTGTCATAGATGGATTAGGGGTTAATTTCAGATCTTTTACCTCTTGTATTACCTCTTGAAGGTTCTGATCATCATCTTGAATTGGTCCTTTGTATGCTATCAAATCTGCAATGTTGAAAACCGGTGACAACCCAATGTCTTCAGGAAGCTCCACCTTGTATGCATTATTTCCATACTTTGCAAGTATCTTACATGGACCTAGCCTCTTCATCTATAGCTTGTGAGGAACACCTTTCTGCAGCCTGTGTTTTTTCAAGTGTACCATCACAAAGTCTCCAATATGAAACTGAACATCCCTTTTTGTTGCATCCACCTTTTGCTTTACCTTTTCAGCATTCTCAATCAAATTCTTTCTCACACTTTCATGTACTTCCCTCATTGAATGAGAAAAGTCCTCAGCATGTCCACTACCATGCATTCCTTCCTTCAATTCTCTAAGCTCAAAAATCCCTCTTGGGTGAAAGCCATAAACAATTTCAAAAGGACTCTTACCAGTTGATATGTTCACTGTATCATTGTATGCATATTCAGCTTGTCCAATGAGTTGGTCCCATGCTTGACCATACTCCTTTGTGAGGCATCTCAACAAGTTACTGAGACTCCTATTGACTACCTCTATTTTTCCATCTGTCTGTGGATGATATGCAGATCAAAAAGACAAGTTAGTGCCGAGCTTTTGCCATAAGGTCTTCCAAAAATGGCTCATGAATTTGCTGTCTCTATCTGAAACAATACTGAGTGGGAGTCCATGTATCCTTACCACTCCACTAAAAAATAGCTGAGCAATGTTACAAGCATCATGAATAGTCTTGCAGGGTATAAAATGTGCCATCTTGCTAAATATATCCACTACAACAAAAATACTGTCATATCCTTGCCTTGTTCTTGGCAAACCAACTACAAAATCCATGCTTATGCATTCCCACAGTTTGGTTGGGATTGGAAGTGGTTGATAAAGACCTGCATTATAAGATGTTCCATTTGCTTTTTGACACACTACACAACTCTCAACATACTGTCTAACATCTTTATTCATTTTAGGCCAAAAATAGAACCTAGTGACTAGCTCTTGAGTCTTACCGAATCCAAAATGACCACTACGTGCTCCATTATGTTTTTCCTGAATCAAATTCTCTCTCATAGACCCTTTAAGAACACAAAGCTGACCTCCCTTAAATAGCAAATCATTTTGCAAAGTATATTAAAAAAACTCACCATGAAAGTTGTTTTTAAACTCCTTGCATACCTTGTAGATTTGGGAAAAATCTTCATCTTCAGCATATAGGTATTTGAAGCTATCAATACCTATGCTTTGTAGCTAAACTTCTTGGACTGTGAGTAGCCTTCTGCTCAATGCATTAGCAACCTTATTTTGTACTCCCTTTTTATGCTTGATATTGAAAGTGTAAGCTTGTAGATACTCCACCCACTTCATGTGTTTGCTGCTAAGCTTGTCTTGAGAGTTAAGAAAGCTGAGAGCTTGGTTATCAGTATACACTATGAACTCCTTTGGCAGCAAGTAGTGCCTCCACTTTTTGAGTACTTGGACTAGAGCATACAACTCTAATTCATAAGAAGAGTACTTCTTCTTTGCATCATTTAGCTTCTCACTATGGAAAGCTACTGGTCTTCCTTCTTGGCTTATGACAGCCCCAATGGCCACATTACTTGCATCACATTCTACTGTAAAAAGCTTATCAAATCTTGGAATAACTAGAGTAGGCAACTCTACTATCTTCTCCTTGAGTGTTTCAAACCCTTTGTCTGCTTGTGGTGTCCATTGAAACTTTGTCTTCATCCCACCTTTGATGGTGTCTAGCATAGGTGCACAAATTCCACTGAAATGTCTAATGAACTTTCTATAATACTGAGCTAAACCATTGAAACTTCTCACCTTAGTTTCAACCTTGGGAGTAGGCCAACTTAGAATGGCATCCACCTTTTCTTGGTCCATTTTGAGGTTACCCTATGAAAAAACAAAACCGAGATATACAAGCTCCTGCTTCATGAAGTCACACTTCTCCAAATTGATCATTAGCTCTTCATCATGCAATTTCTTGAAAACAATTTTCAAATGCCTAATATGCTCCTCCTTAGTTCCGTTGAAAACTAAAATGTCATCTAGGTAGACAACAACAAACTTACCAATGCATTCTACCAATACCTCATTCATCAACCTCATAAAAGTTTAGGGAGCATTAGACAAACCAAATGGCATTACAAGCCATTCATACAAACCTTCTATAGTTTTTAAGGCTGTCTTCCATTCATCTCCTTCATTAATTCTAATTTGGTGGTAGCCGCTCTTAATATCAATCTTGCTGAAGTACTTTGCCTCCCCTAAATAGTCCATTAGGTCTTCAATTCTAGGTATTGGGAACCTATACCTAATGGTGATTCTATTAATGGCTCTAGAATCAGTACAAAGTCTCCAAGCTCCTCCTTTCTTAGGTGCTAAAATATTAGGGACTACACATGGGCTTATGCTCTTTCTAATTAGGCCTTGGTCTAATAACCCTATGATTTGCTTGGCTATTTCCTCATTCTGTTGAGGGGTCATCTTATAGGCAGCTTTGTTGGGTAAGGTATCTCCCGGTATGAAGTCAATCTTGTGGCTAACAAGTCTCTTAGGAGGTAGGGGAGTGGGCTGGCCATCATTCACAATATCCTTATACTCTTCAAGTATTTCTTTTAACTCCTTTGGTATCTCTGATTTCTTGATAGCAACTTCATCTTTTGGCTTCAATACTAAAACAAAACCAACTCCTTCTCCTTCTTCTAGAGTCTTCAAGAACTCCTTCTCACCAACCATGAGCACACTTGGACTTGATGTTTTTACCTCTCCTTCTTCTATTAGTGACTTAATTTTGAAAGTCACTCCATCTTTCTTGAATGAGTATGCATTCTTGGTTCCATCGTGCATGGATTGGCTATCAAATTGCCATGGCCTTCCAAGTAGAAGGTGACATGTATCCATGGGAAGAATGTCACATAGAATTCTATCTTTATAATTTCCAATAGTGAATTCTACCCATGCTTCTTCTCCTACAAACACATGTTGTCCTTTGTTGAGCCATGTAACCTTGTATGGATTGTCATGTGGAATCCTTTTCAAATTTAATTTGGTGGCTGCCTCTTCACTAATGATATTATCAGTTGAGCCTTAATCAATAATGACTCTACACACCTTTCCTGTAATCTTGTACTTCACTCTAAAGAGTGCTCTCCTTTGGCTTGGTTCCTCTTTTCTTGGCTCTCTGATTAAGGTCCTCCTCATCATGAGGTTCTCACCTTCTTCTGATTCTAATGGTACCTCGGATGGCTTGTTGCTGCAACTTGATTCTTCTTGGACATAGTTTACTCTTTTTCCACCTCCTTGAGAAGTAGAACCTTTTTCAGGACACTGATATGTAGGATGTCCAAATTGATGACAGTTGTAACACTTCATTGAAAAGAAATAAGATCCTCTCCCTTGGTTATTAGTTCTTCCTCTTGAACTACTATTTGAACCTCTTCCATGGTTATAACCACCTCTTGTGTTACTAAATTCTCCTTGATTTTCAGTGAGTTTGGACTCACTTTGATTTCTTCCTCCATATCCTGCTCTATGACCTCTGCTATCTCTTCCTCTTCCTCTGCTATTTGAATCTTGCTTCTTCTTGAATTTTTCCTCCACTATGAGGGCTAGCTGGTAACATTGGTGTACAGTTTTGGGGTTTAAGAGACTAATTTCCTCTTGGATACTCGACTTGAGTCCATTCAAGTACCTAGCCACTTTCAAGCTTTCTTCTTCCATCACATGCGACCTCAAGCATAGTTTATGAAATTATTCGGTGTAGTAACTGACTTCTAAATCTTTTTGTTTCAGATTTTGTCTCTTTTTGTGCAACTGTACTTCATAATCATAAGGAAGGTAAGTTTCCTTCATCTTGGCCACCATACCTTTCCAACTAGTTATGGTGTTCTTTCCTTCTTTTTCCCTCTCATCTTGGACAAAATTCCACCAAGTGAGAGCAGTTGCTCTCAACCTTGTCTTGGCTATTCTTACTTTCTGAGCTTCGGTCACATTATCACAATCAAAGTGATTTTCAAGACCTTCTACCCATTCCATGATTAATTCTGGTTCCATCTTTCCACTAAATAGATTCACACCTTCTAAGGACTTACCACTCATTGCCTTCAATGCTTTCAAGAATGGCTCTTATTGAAGCACAGGGTTTGGCTCTGGAATAATGTCTTCCTCTACCATTGCTTTACCCTTTCCATCAGCTTCTCTCATCCATTCACTAACTGCTGCAGTCCTAAGCTATACTTCTTCCAACTTAGTCACCATTTTGGCTAACTGTTCCTTCAGGAGTCTATTCTCCTCCTTTTGCTCTTCCACATCTTTTGCGAGTTCTGCATTGGTCACCATCTTGGATGAGCTGACAAACGTTTCTATAGATAACATCCAAACAACACACACCCAAATCTTTTAGGGCTCTGATACCAATCTGATGTGGACTGGAGTCTTGTTGCTGCTACAGAACCAGCTTGGCTATGCTCTGAGATCTTTCTCTTAGATCTCTTAGGGTGTTCACAACCCTAAACTAAGGTAATTCACTCTCAACTTCACGTCCTCTTCAAGACTTAGTCCCCATCAAAATGTTTTTCATCCTCTTCTTGCTGAACCTACACAAATAGATTCATTCAGCTAATGTTTTCATAACATTGTTCTCACTCTCTTCCCGAGCCGGACTATTTCCAAGCTCGCCTAGGGTAAGATCTCCAGATTCACACCTGTTGCTACTCCTACCAAAAACAAAAAGAAAACTATGTACAAGGACTCCTCTCGAGTTCCATCCCAACACATGATTCTCACCATGGATTTAGGAATCTCGAGGGGCCATTAATGTTTACAACCCAGAACGGGTGAAGAAATAATAACTTGCAAAATAGAAAAAATAAAGTAACTAATCTACTTGCATGTAAAAGGAACCACAAAGAAACTTGATATCCACTAAACACACAGTCTACAACTTCTCATTACTGGAAACAAAAACAAAATGATACAATAATCTGCAAATCTCTTACTTTCCTGTAGCTTCTTTTTCTTCTACAATCTCTACCTTCTAGATCTCTAAAATGAAGGCTTGGGGTGTTATTAGTAACCATCCTCTCATTGAAACCAACCCTAACGGTCCACTCATTCACAAGAATCTCTTTAGGAACCATTACACTAACCATACTGTCCATAAAAGACAAGATCTACTTTTCACGGGCCATTACGACTGAATATTGCCGAGCAACAGTAATGCAAGCCGAGCGCCAGTCACAATCAGTGTTTGCCGAGTTGTAGTGTTAACTCGACATCAGTGTTAACTTGGCATCAGTGTTAACTCGGCATTAGTGTTAACTTGGATTAGTGTTAACTTGACATTAGTGTTAACTCGGCATCAATGTTAACTCGACATCAGTGTTAACTGAGCAGTTTATCAAGGGTTCCTGCTGCCTTGGTTGGATTTCCAGAGGCTTCCAAACTACCTCACACTAACACACAACTAAAGGAAACAAAATAAGAAACCTATCTAACCATGGATTGACCTAGTCATATCCAACTTAGGGAGATAAAACAAATGACCTTCTAAGGTCCACACACACTCTCTTGACTTGGCTAGAGTCAGTACATGCCATAAATAAGGAGCTAGTGGTTTGAGTTAGGTGTGTTCCTTCACCACTTCTTCATCTTTTGTGGCCATTGAACCAAGCACAAGCAAAGGGAAAGAGAAAGAAGGCACCTCAGCCAAGGTGCCTCCCCAAGTTCGTACTGTCCTAATGGAACAGCTGAAACAACAAATGGAGTTGGCAAGATTATCCAGCTAATAGTTAAGCACATAGATATCCTCTAGCCTCCAAGTAACTCCAATGGCTTCTACTCACCCAACGGGATCCTCGTCGTTGGCTACAATGATGAGCAGATAGGCCTTCACTAAGGCGGAGTCCACCAGCATTCTGGATACCGGGGTCCCACTGATGAGAAAGAAGAAGAAAAAGGTGACCCCTACACCAAGCATAGCCGCCAATACCGGTATGCCAGATGTGCCCCCAATGGATGTTAGTTCGGACTCTCTCGAACTAGAAGATATTTTTGACTCCTCGCCCCTGCATGATGATTTTGATGACACCTTCTCGGTGAAAGAGCTCATGGACCTCCAACAAGGTATAGGTCATGCGGTGGAGGAGATTGCAGCTCAGGATAAAGAAGAGGCCCCCGTAGAAAAGGAAATCCTAGAAGATAAGAATACATCAGAGAAAAAGGCCTAGGAGGAAGTACAAAAGGAGCCTAAGCAGGAGAAGATACCGGTCTAGGATACCAAGAACACACCAAGGCAACCCATAGACGAGCAATCGATGGTTAGGGAACCCAGACCCATGAGATCAACTGTACCCTCCATCATCATGCTCCGAATGCCTTTGGTTACTCTGATTGATCAAGTGCCCCAGAGCACATTTGGTGAGGTAGTAATGGTGGCTACCTTGTTAAATTTTGGCCAGAGGCCTCACCCACCTCTAGAGGATGTTCTGATGGAGGAGAATATTCTAACAGATGAGGCTAATAAGGCCCAAGAACAACAACAACAGATTGATCAAGAAGTCCCAGACAATGAAAATGAAGAATCTACTGATGCTGGGAGGGACAAGGTGATGACATTATTTTTCCATTAGTATACTTAGTGAAAAAAATTGACAGAGATCACCAACAGACTACAGAGATCACCGACAGACTAAAGCATTACTGGTAGACTACAAGCATTACCAACAAAAAGCAAGCATACTCGACAAAACACAGAGCTCACAAGAAAAATGCTAGGTATGAAAGTGACAAGCATCACCGGTGACCACAAGCATCACCGACGACATAGTTTTGAGAACTAACCTGATAGGAACAAAAAAGGCATACCCGATGACCAGTTCAAGAAAGGAACACCGACGATCAAGAAAATGGACCGTCAGAACAGACAGTCAGTTAAAGAACCAGCAAAAAGTGGATCTGAGTTTTACACGATGGATAAAAGCAATGTAATTCTATTTATAGAGTTTTAATTTCTTTTAAATCATAACTTGAGGGTCAAGAAAGCTTTATGTAAATGTTTTAAAGCATCCTAACGGATCTAAAACATATCTAACTAAAGATCAAGGTCAAGTTGTAAACCTTGGATCTAGAGTTAACTTGCAAAGTGTGAATCAAGAATTGAGCCAATAACTAGTATAAATAGATGTTCAACTCAATTGTGAGTTATGAATTCATTGTTGATGATAGCCACAAAGAGAATCTAAGGAACAGAAGGCAGAATTCATGCAAAGTACATAAACAAATCAAATCAGTTATCAAGAACACACAGAGGCTACCAACGAGCAGATAAAGGTATTATTCAATCATGGAAGGATGATTACTTATATGTATGAAGCTTAATAGGATCTGTTATCAAAAATAAAAGATTTCATACATCATCAGATCAAAGACTTATGTAGTTGCATTCTAACAAGTGCATCACATCTAAAATTCTTTTGTAGAAGGTGGACTTAACAGTTCTTTACAAATCTCTTAACACAGTGCACACTTAACAGTATTGCTAAAGCTTCAAACAAAGTAGATCTAAACAGGTCTCCACTGTAATACTCCTAATAGGGTAGGTCATCAGAAGTGACCAATTGTAAGCCTTAATTGGCCCCTTCTTATCTGCAGATAGTGAAGTCTTGTGGGTAACAATCCCCACCGCAGTTTTTACTTCCTAACAG
>MU224301.1:235776-258276 GCA_018584345.1 Thuja plicata
AGATAGTGAAGTCTTGTGGGTAACAATCCCCACCGCAGTTTTTACTTCCTAACAGGAGTTTTCTGTGATATCATATCTTGTGTTATGTGTTATCTATTTTCATGAATGTTTCTATTATGGTTACATAGTAAAAATAACTTATGATATGATTGCATATGCATAAAGAAAGATGAACAGTTAGATAAGATAATTTACAAACTAATGATTAAGGGTTAATGGGCTAACCAAGAAAAGTTTTAGAGGTACTTATTCACCCCTCCTCTCTTAGTACATCATTCCAATATAATTCCAACATGAGGAAGTCCCTAAAAATATAGGTAATATTGAGACTAGAGAAAAGGTTCTGGATGGTACAATAGAAGATGCCTGTATGGCAGAAAATATTGAAGGTTCCGAAGAACAAGAAAAGGAACGAGAATAGGAAAAGGAACCGAAACAAGAGCAGGAGAAAGAGCCCAAAGACAATGTACATTCTAGGAATGTACCACCAGATATTGAAAGGAATCCCAATGAATAGGTCTTAATGGCAAAGCCGCCCCAGCCACCCCAATGGCTAGTCAAATCAAAGAAAAGAAAGGCCCCGACGGTGACCTCAGGAAATACACTCTCATTGGCCAAGATGATGGCAAGGAATGTAGAGGCTAAAAAGCCCAAGAAAGCATGGATAGTCCATACTCTCCGAACTGGTCCAACAGGTAGCACAGTTGCGACCATCGCAACACCCCCACCAGATGCAGATGTGGTGGACGTAAGGGCTGAAGACTATAAGATAAAAAAGTAGCACTAGGGAGGAGAGACAAGCAAGGTGAATTGGACTTGCTAAGGGAAGTCACCAAGGAAATAGAGGATAGATACATCAAGAAAGGCCAGAAGCTAAAGGAGGAAAGAGAAACAAATGCCAATCTCCTCGCGCTCCTGGCAGAACTTACACAGCCTTTGGCTGAGGTCCACCCCAAATCCCCTTCCTCCGGATTACTGCTTGCACAACGTGACATGGACTCTCTATGTATCATGAAGAGGAAAGCGTAGGCTGTAGATGGGTGGGCCACCGAACAAGTGGTTGCCATGAGACAATTTTTGGCGACGTCCCTCCTGGACCTTTATCGGGTTGACATTCTTCTCAGCCAAGCAAAGGGATCCGCTCTTATATGGGAGCAAGATTTAGCAAAGTATGAAAAATGGAAGGTTGGGCTAGAAGAAATCCGCAACATAGGAGAAGAAGTCACCATAGAGGTGGGGATTTTGGGAGATGAATCATATGATTCCCTCTAGGCCCAATACTCCAGACTTGTCCTCAGGGGTGAGGTATGCAAGGAACTGGTTAAGGCCTTGAAAGAGAAAGTGATAGTGGCCCATACCCCTTGGGTTTGTTTCAAGCATTTGTGGCTGGAGTATCACAAGTTGATCCCTTCACCACCAGAATGTGTACCCCAGAGGACTACGTCCTCAACAAGTTTGATGAGCGGATGGAGTCCCTTTATCCGCCTACCAGAGATTTTGACCAGGGCAGGTTATCTAGATTTTCCAAGACAATGATCCGATTGCATGATGCCATCAAGACGGTGGATGAATTCTGGAATAGGGCCGAAGATGTCCAAGAAGCATTGGAGGCTATCTATAGTCGGTGGGACAACATTGAGGTGTAGATGAAGAAAGCATAGGCCAAGTGTTGGAGGCTTGGGAAAAATCATAAGGAACAATAAAGTTCTCCGGAGTCCGGAGAATCCCACCCACCATGTATCGGTTGTATTCATTCTTTCAGAACGTAAGTTCCCAAATCCCACATTTTTGTATTCTTTAAGTGACCTGTGTCCTGGTTCCCAAGGCTGACCGGTCACTTTTGAGGCAGTTAATAAAGGTTGTCAGAAGGTAGGTAACCGCAACAAGGCATGTCGGCTCGAGAAGAGGGTTTCTGACAGATGGTCTTCCCAAGGCACCTCTTCAACATTACACCTAGCACATCAGAGACAGTGAGCCACCCTCCCATTTATGAGGCATGTAGCCTCGATCCCCAGGGGATCAGATTTCTTCTTTCTCCTCTCGGCTCTCTTCTCGAGGCCGATTCTTCCACTCCTCTTTTCTTGTCTTATTCTTCTGACATGTCAGACCTTTCCCGTCTTGAGGTCTTTTTGTAGCATGGCACAGGTAGTACCAGCCACCGGAAATAGTATTATATTGTAAAGTGTAAAATAAGTTAGGATAAGTTTTAGGTCAAATCTTGTGTATAAATAATAAGTCCGACGTCATTCCAAAGGTTGGCAAAATTGATGATTTTGCAGTCCATAGCTAATAGCAATTTGGTTTTCTCAGTTCTTAGTTGAAGAGTTCAATGCTCCTTAGTTTTAAGCTTAGTAGTTAAATGCTCCCTTGGAGCCACCATTGTAACATGCACCAGTGCTTGCTGGAGATATGTTAATAAAGAAGGAGGAGTTCTATCAATAACGTTGTTAGCATTCTAATTTATGGGTTGACGGTATTTTATGCTTTGTTTTCTTTATGCCCTTTGCTCTGATACTTCAAGTAGATTAATAACCTCCTTTTCCTTTGCTATTGATCAAATATGAGTTGATGGTTCTGTATTTCTTTAGTATTTAGTGTAGCGTGTTAGAGCATTGTCGATATTTTGAATGTTTAGTATAACTATAGGTAGATGAAATATTTCTAACTCTGCAATATCTTTTGAAGTTTATTTGTTAAATGAATGCACACTTGTAGGAACCCCCACTTACTTGAATCCCTGGAAAAGATGAGTTAAGATAACTAGCTATCCCCCTCAAACAAAATAGTCACATTTCCCAACTGAGCCCCACACTATCAAGACCCGACTCTCACATGCTTGGAGGACCGAGGAATCTCATTTCCCAAGACAACCTTTACAGGCAAAGTTGGCCAGTACCCTGGTACCCGGTGACAACTTACATCTATTGGCAGACCCGGTCACAAAGTCCCGTCAAGAAAAATATTTTACCAAAGTTTGATTGTTATTTTAATTATTAATTTTTACTTCTTTTTCATGTAGTTTTCTCTACAATATGAATCTTTTTTCCATGCAAGAAATCTTGTACCAAAGTTTGAATGTTAATTAATTATTAATTTTTACTTCTTTTCATGCAATACGTTGTAAATGTTATGAGATTTTCATTTATATGGTATTATTGGTTGAATAAACTTTATTTAAAGTAGTCATTAAGTTTGTAGTTGTAGTTTTGCACAATTACACCTTTGACTTGTAATATATTTTTTTCCTGTAGAGGACGAAGTCACTATTGATTCCAAGTTCATAAAGATTTGAGGTTCATAGAAGGAGGAAGAAGTCACTGTTGACTAGGTGCATAAAAGGAGGACGGAGTCACTATTGTTTTGAGACGAGGTTAATTTAAATCTCACTAAGACAATGACCCCTAAATTTTGAGTTTATATTTTAATTCATATTTTGTTTTTATTTCTTCCATATGTATGTTTAACGCTTATAATCAACTATGTAGGTCAATTATATGCTCTTGATTGTATGAATAATACATACTATTTTATTTTTATTTTTTCCATGTATAAATTCAGTGACCCATTAATTTTTAGTTTATATTTGAATTCATATATTATTTTTTGTATTTCATTTTTTCCATCTATAAGCTTAATTCTTCTACATATACATATAAGTGAACAAACAGACCGGTCAATGTAATTCAGACAAAAAATAGATTGGCCAATCTATATGTATATGCATACATATGGATGTGTGATTCTCTGTGTCTGTATATTAATGCATCTCTATGCGTGTGTGTGTGTGTGTATATATATATTTAATGGATCCATGCATGTGTATATATACATAATGCATTACCTTTTTGTAGTTTTGTGCAATTACACCTATGACTTGTAGTATATGCATGTGTATATATATATTGCAGACTACAAATCAGCCAATGTATATATATGCATGTACATATGGATGTGTGTGTATATATTTGCATACACACACACATATTGTAAATATGAATGTATATGCAAGTACATACATAATGCATATACTTATGGATTCATGCATACACATTTGGACCAAACATTCAGAGTAATTTAAAGGTGCAAATGTGAAATATAATTTTGACAAGAAACAAATTCAATCTGATATGCAAATGTGAAATATAATGTTAACAAGAAACAAAGTCAATCAGATTGGATCACTTCATAATTTGGTCGCAAGTTACATTATAGTGCCAAATATGATATAAACAAAATGATGAATCATGTACCTGCCTTACAAAAAAAGGAGCAATGACCATCATTAGCTATGGCTAAAATGCTAGAACTTGATTCTCCATTTGCTTGCTTTTGGAAGGTGTTTATGGGCATTTGCAATTGACCTGTAGAAACCTGATTGTTGATTGGAAAGTTGGCAGCATATGAATATGTAGGGGCATAAATGTTAATAATGTCTATCAAAATTGAATTTTCTGGAATAGGATTTAAGGGGTTGCTTAAACATCTCTGCCTTTCCAGCTCCTTCTTTGCTTTTTTCAAATTGTCTCTTTCTTTCCAGCTCCTTTGTTTTTTAGCTTCCCTCATTCTTTTCACCTATTTTTTTCTCTCTTTTAATGCTTGCCTCTGTGTTATTCATAGTTGATCTTTATTTTTGTCATCATTGCAATTTTTAGTTTCATTTGTTCCTTTAGCTCCCTCTCAATAGCTCTAGCAGCCATCCTCTCATCAGCTTGTTATTTTTTTTTCTTTCCTTCAAATATGAAATCTCCTTATTTTTGGCTTCTTGTTCTATGTAAATTTGCATGTACTCATCCCCTGTGAGTATTTGAGACTAACAACCCAACCTAATTGTGCCACCACTCTCATGAGAATATTTCTCATTAACCCTTGCATTTGGAAAATTTAGAAAAGATGATAGTGATTGCATTTGGATACCTTATGGTTGGTTATTATATGTATTTGTAATATTTTCATCTACAATGATGTCATTTTCTCTTGATAAAGTTTCTTCATCTTCTTCACCAAACTTTGTAGTTGTTGCATAGTACAGTGACCTAATGTTTTTGGAAGAGGTGGTGGAGGGGATGACATTGAAAATTATACATGCTCATTATCCTATTCCATGATGTAATATGGTATACTTACTTGAGTAGGAATACTTAATTATTCAATGTTCCTCTTCAGCAGTGACATAATTATGTTGTTCATGTTCAACAATGGCAAAAGTATGTTGTTCCTATTCAAAAGTGGTAGAAGTATGTTGTTCCTGTTCAATAGTGGCAGAAGTATGTTGCTCCTATTTAGGAGTGGCAGAACTATTCTTTCATTGTTCAACAATGGAAGAATGATGTTCTTGTTGGTTAGTGACATAATCATGTTATAGTTTCATTTCAATTTCAACATCCTCTCTCTGAAATCATTTTGCACTTTCATTACTATCAGACTCGCTAACTCCTGCAAATCTTAGAATACTTTCAATTGCTATTGTTTCACCTTCCTCCTCAAATCCAGCATAAAATGCTCTACTAGGATTCATGTCATTCATAAGTGTTGTTGGGTTCAATGACCAAATACCAGTTCCCCTAAATCTCGCCTTGATATTATCTGGAGTGAGGACCTTTTTTAATGCTAAACTGCAAAAACTAGCTAATTCACATCTATTGATTTCTAATCTATGATGCTTTGTCATCCATTCTGATCTCTCACTTTTAAAATAGTTCTTAAAAGGAGAGAATACACTTATTTCCAAAGGTTGGAGCTTGTGGCTGGTGTGAGCTGGCAATGTAACAAGATCAATTCCTAAATCTCTTGCCTCTTCAATTGTAGGAAGTTCCACATGGCTCCTATGACCATCAAAGATAATCAAATGCCTATTTCTATGTGAAACTCCACCAAGTACAGATCTTGAAAAGTGATGCAACCAATTGAGGAATATTTCCTTAGTCATCCATCATGAGGTTGAGCTACCATACAAGCTCCTAGTTCACAACCTACAATATAAATTTTCAATTGCCTTTGACCTTTGAAGAGGTAGCATCTAGGAATGCTTTGACCTACAGCATTAACACAACATAATATGGTGATCCATTCTCTACTTTTTGATATTATATAGGGAACACTCCTTGAACCTTTTTTAGCTATAACTCTCATTCCACATTTTCTCCCAACATGAACACCAATATCATCGCATTTCCAACTTTTGTGTGGACTGTTTTTTTTTTTTGTAAAATTTTTCCAAGTTCTCATAAAATGTTGATACTATAGATGGTCTAAGCATGGTAGCTTTTTCTTTGTCTATACCTTCTACAGTTCTTAATGTCAACTCTGGATATCTTAGTTTAAACCCCGTCCACCATGAATTGCTAAGAAAACCATTCTTAAAGGCATTTTCCTTAGTCTCACAAATGTGAGCAACATATGTTTTCAATTGTGTTATTTCACGGCTAGATCCCATCTCTGCGATTTCTTGAAACCAATGCACAATCTCCATTTCTTCTTCACTAGATAATATAGTAGGCGAGCCTCTCTTTTTTGTAGTTGTGATACCTTGTAACCAATATGACAAGGTTGTAAAAGGATTACATCATTTATTCAGATAGAATACTCATTATCTTCAACATCTTTAATTGTCTGGTCCATGTCTGATTTAGTCCACATTTTACTTGTTGGTGCATTATTATATGTAGAACCTCTAATTTGCACCTCCACATGTGACATGTCAATTTAAGATGGTATCTCATCTTGATTTGGTATCTCAGTGGGATTTGCATAAATTCTTTCATTTTCAACATTATAGTGAAGAATAACCCCTCTTTTATGCCTTGGTAAAGTGTTGGGATTAATGGGAAGTAGTACTGAGAGGGGAGGGGTGAATCAGTACCTCTAAAACTTTTAACACTTTTCACATTTCATCATTAGTAAACAATCTTTATTGTATTACTTACCATTTCTGATGTTCTTTCTTATGCAAGTAACATTAATTCATAATCTTTAATTGTTTGCAACATTCATAAAAACATTCATTAAAGTAATAAACACATAACACAAGATATGATATCACAGAAAACTCCTGTTAGGAAGTAAAATGCGGTGGGGATGGCACCCACAAAAATTCACTATCTGCAAAATGGAAGGGAGCTAGTAAAGGCTTACAATTGATCACTTCTAATGATCTACCCTGTTAGGAGTATTAAAGTGGAGACCTGTTAAGATCTACTCTGTTAAGAGCTTTAGCAACACTGATTTAAGTGTGCACTCGATTAAGAGATTTACAATAAGACTGTTAGGTCCACCTTTCTTCAAAGGATTTCTTAAGTGTACTACACTTGTTAGAATGAGTACAATATGTTTGACCTGACTGTATACAATCTTTTATTTCTGATCACATATCCATTAAAGCTCTCATAATATGAATATCACCTATAGTGATTGATTAATACCTTTTCTGTGCTCATTGGTAGCCTGTCTTCTGTTCTTGAAACTGATTTGATCCTTTTATGTCCTTCCCGGATTAATTCTCTTGTCTGATCCTTAGGTTCTCTTAGTGGCTACAATCATCATCGAATAACATGTTCATAATAGATTGAGCATCTATTTATACAAGTATTTGACCTATTCTAGAATCATGCATTACAATGTTAACTCTTGATCCAAGGTTTACAACTTGACCTTGATCCTTTAGTTTGCATATTTTTAAAATAGTTGAATTGATTAAAATAATAATAATTACATTGCTTCCTCCACACATAATGGATTTAAAACAAAACAAGAAGCTATATATACAACTTCAGTGTTTTATCTGACGTGGAAAGTCAGATCCACTTTTTGCGGGATGTAACTGACTGTCGGTTCTTGGTCATTGGGTTGAACTGAAAGTCTGTCGGTGTTCCTTTATTGAATTGATCACCGGGTTCCCTTCCTCTGTCAGGTTCCTCTCTTTTCTATTTCGTCGAGTTGCACTGTTGTTACTCATCAGGTTCCTTTATCCATTTTTTCATCAGGTAACACTTAATAGTGTTTGTCAGTATGCTTTGTACTTGGCAGTATCAGGTAACCTTGGCGTCAGGTAGTGTTGTGCCATGTCTTTCGATGTAGTGTAGAGCAATGGTGTAGATCATGTTTTTCCTTGTATATACTAATGGAAAAATATAATGCCTTCAATCTCCCCCTTTGACATTAGTATAAAAAACTGATATGTGCATAATACTAAAGTGTTTAGCATGTACACCATGTGTATATCTTTGTCATTATATGACTCCCCCTAACTGTATGCATCAGTATAGTATAAGTATATGTACATGTATACTTGCCTTTGTACTATACATTCCATGTTCTTTTCTCTTTCAAATATTTGACTGTACACATTATTTCCCCCTTTATACTAACTGAATTGTATGTACATATCACTTCCCCCTTTATTTGATACGCATGAAAAAAATGTACAACTTATAAGATGCCAAAAATATGACAAAAATGTGTAACTTACAATGTGTCAAGAATATGTGAGTGGGTGTTCTTGATATCTTCGAGTAATTTCTCCCATTTTTATTTTAGTAGTTCTAGTGCCATGTGCTCTAGCTCTAGCCGTGCATGCATATTATAAATGTTGTCTAGGACAAACATTTTTGGGGTGGCAATTAGTGCTCTTACCTCTGTCATATGTTTTTGGAGTAGTGTGAGTGTCGGTAAGAGTTGTTCTTGAAGCTCATTTACCTCATCTCTAAACTTGGTCTTTGTAATCTGTATGTCTTGTCTCAATTTTCAAGTTTACTTGAGTTGCTCATTGTGCAATTTTATTGCCTCTTCACTATTCGTGAGACTTTGTGCACTTGTCTGAAGATCAACATCTATCTGTGCTATCTTGTTAGTATACTCCTGGGTGAGTTGATCAAGCGTGTATAAATTTTGTATTAAGGTTATAGCTTCTGAGATTATTGGATCTATTGTGCTAACCAATTCAGAAAGATTTACCTTTTGCAATGCCACTTCTTGGCTTATCTTTTCTGCTAGCTTGAACTCATATTTCTGATCAAGTCTTTCTTCCATGACCTTCTCAGCATCTATATTCTAAGATGTGATTAAATTTGTAAGAACCACTAATTGATCAAGCATTGGGGTTGTTTGATCAACATCTACATCTGGTACTATTTGTTGAAGTATGCCTCATGCTATTTAAAGTAACTTAGCTTCCTTTGTGGCTTTTATCAAATTGTCCTGCATTGCCTTCCTCTCACAAAGTCTTGCATACTTTGTTAATTCAGTTGGATCCAATGTCTTAGGATCACAAAGTGGAATCTCAATGATTTCATCTAGAGTCACTGGATTCTTATGCTTGCTCTTCTTCTTCTATGAGATTTGTGTGGACGCAGATGTATGAACTACCATTGCTAGTTCATTTATCCTCTCTGAAGTTCTTGGTGAAGCCTTTTTGGAATATACTTCTTGTGTTTTCTGCTCAGGGTGCACCTGTCAATTTTGTGAAGACATCTCTCCATCAACCTTTGGTGTCTCTGCAGATTTTTCTTCTATTTTATTTTCCATCTCATATTTCTTTGCTTCTTCACTCTTTTATTTCTACGTGTCCTCTTCTACCTTTTTTGCTTCCTCTTTACTTTGATTAGTAGACTTATTTTTCTGATCGTCAGTATTAGCTTCTTCTACAGTTGTGTCCTTTGTGTCATCTATGGTGTCTTTTGCTTCTGCATCACCCTTGTCCTCGAGTGTGCTTGTATCTTATGTAGTAGATCCTTCATTACCTTCTAGTTTATTGATGGCCTTCATAAATAATAGCATATTTCTTTGTGTGCTAGCTTGTGTTATATCCAGAATGGTGTCCTGCTCGTCAGTTTGGTCTTTTTGAGCAGTGACATCTTCATCTTTTTGTATTTGTTCTGCAGGGTCTGGTTCTGTTATGTCAACGACTGAAGTGTCCTACCATGTCTCATCAGCAACATTCATTTCTTTATACACTGTTGTCTTCAACTCTTGTTTCTTTTCTTGATCCTTAACAGATATAAATATTACATCATCTTCTTTTTGTGGATCCTTATCAGAGTCATAATGTGTGATGTCTTGAATGTCAAGATCATCCATGACTTTGTCCAAATCTATTGGCTTCGTATCTTCAACATTGTCCAAAGAATTATGCTTAGGACTTGCCTTATCTTTCTCCTCCTCTCTATGAGGTGTGTCGGTGAGAAGTAACTAATTCTCATGACTTGTTGACTTTGCAGGTAGATCTAGGAGTTGTCTCCATTTTTTCTATCTTTATAAACTTATCCTCTAGCACTTTGTAAGCTCTTATCTTGGCTACACATTTTCTTGAGTGCTTCTTCATTATTTCTTTGATTTCTTCTATCTTAGATGCGGGAGGCATAAGTGTGACAAGTACCCTCTCCCTTGCTTCTCTTTCGGTTTGTAGAGTATATGAGCACTGTTGAGATATTCTATTACCCAGCTCTTTGGGTATTTGGTTGACAAATTCATCGGGTACATATTTGAATTTTACCATTGACCTGATGATTGCCTCTTGTATTTTATTTTGGTCCTCTAGTTTAAGTGTATCCCATTCACTTTTCCTACTGAAGGAAAGTATTCTTGAAAGTAGAAAAATATACACATGATAAGTGAGCCGAACTTACATGTGTTAGTCTTTGCAGACCTTGTTGTTGTCATGTTCTCATCAAGTTGCTTTAACATGATCTCACATAGATCCATCTGTATGCCATTTTTCACTATCTTGTAAGCTGTGCTTACTACTGTAGATGCAATGTTGTTAAGCATGCTTTCCTGGAAGATCTTGTAGCCAATTACACATGCACCAAACCTTAGTTCCTCATCAGTGATGATGTTTACTTTTAGGCCTTTGTTATTCCACATAGCTTTTGTGAGATTTTCAACTTCTGTCCTGGAGGGGTACTTATGTGCCTTAGGCTTGTCAGTTATTGGATAACCAGTTACAGCATGAAGGACATCCTTAGTGATTTTTTTAGGTTGATCTAACCATAGCTTCTGATCATGCATTCTGCTCAAAAATAACCTAATCCAGTCAGTTTTGAAGTCCCTCAAGAAATATAGGGCATTAGTTATTCCCTTTACTTGAAGATGCTTATGTTCATCTTTTAGGTTTCCTTCTGCATCACAAAGCTTCTTGTAAGATTCATCTATCTCTAGAACACCTATTTCAGCGATCTTGCAGTGAATGTAGGACCTTATGTCCTCTATCAACAAAACCCTAGGTGGAATCTTTGAAAATGCACCGGAATCATCGGGTTACAATGCAATCTCTGGGCATATCTTGTACTTTGGTTCCACATAGGTGTTTTTCTTTATCAGCCTAACCATATTATTCTTATCATTCTTGATCTTTATAGTTCTTAAAGTGGTTGCCATCATTTTTCAAATTTAGGGCTTTCTTGAAAATTTAGGGCTTTCTTGAAAATAACAACAGAGTTCTTCATTGCCCTTGGTACTTACTTTGATCTGTGACATTGGTGAATGATCTATTTTTTGTGTGTTGGATCGAGTCGAGGTCGCTCTGCTATCTGATCTTTTATCGCTCTTATTTCGCTCAACTTTTTCTGTTCAAATCGCGGGTACAAAATGAAGTGCTCCTGTCGAGTATTTATAGACTTTTTCCCTAAGTCTGTCATAAATTCTTAATGACTCATTGGGTCATGAAGACGGAGTTCATCGGGAAGACTCAAATAACATCGTCTGTATTGACAGGATGCTCGGGATGAATATTAAGATTTTTGCTTTCACTGACGGATATCAGTGTTCTATCATGACAACTTTATAACTTTGCTTTCTTACTGACAGGTGTCGGGTTACAGTGGCAATTTAGCCATTTTATGTGTTGACCGATAATTCTCGGTAAGTGTAGATAGCTCATCCTTTATATTCACCGATGATTTTTGGTATGTGTTGACCAATGGGGTTGTTTTCTCAGAATTGTAACAAGTAACATAATATGCATTTTTATTCATGTAGATTTTGACTATCTATCAATTGTATAATGGAATTGATGCAAAATATGACTTGGTGTAGTGCAGTTCCATACTTACTTGTTCAGCTTAAGTGGGGGTGCTGATGTCACCAAATCCATTGGATGGGGTGTCACAATTTGCATTGCTTGGTCCAGCTTCATCATTACTTGAAGCTTTTCTCCACATTTTGTCTCTAGCCCTCTGGATATCTTCAATGGTGTTTCCATTGGGATATATGCTTGTCTCTGTCATTCGGTCTTTGTAGTCTTTCTTGAGATGACCAACTTTGTGACAGTGTAAGCATTCCATTCTGGGGTTTGTCCAGCCTCTAGACCTTTTGGTCCATGCTCTCATGCAGTTTGCAACAATGTGACCATATCTACCACACGCTGTATAATTTGTCCAAGTACTGTAGTCCTATACATATTGATTACCAATTCTCTTTGGTTGATAGGGAGTTTCTTAACCTTTAGGCTTCCATGCTTGCCTTTTCTTTTTCTAGCATTCATTAGTTGTGTGCCCATTCATCTTTCATGTAGGACAATATTTATCCATGTAGGTTTCCTTCTTTGGTTGTTCCATCTGAGACTTACATTCATATGCTTTATGTCCTTTCTTGTTATATTTATAATAGAATCCTATGAATGAAGATGTAGATTTAGGAATACCTTTCATTTTGCCTCTACACACATTTGATGTGTGCCCTTTCTTTCCACAGTGTTTGCATGTCAACTTTCTTGGTCTTGGATTTTCATAGACATTCTTTGGATTGGATTGATTTGATGATTCTCCATTTTTGGTAAAGCCTAGACCATTGTTGTTGTTGACTCTTTGTTGTCCTTCAAGAAAATCATCCATTCTTTTATTGCTTTCTTTAGCCTTTCTGATAACTTCATTATGCTGTTGCTAAATTCTAACATCATGCTTTAGTTTTTCATTTTCTTCTCTTAGTTCACCGATAGCCTGTACTCTTTCAATGAGTTCTATATTCATTCTATTTGCTTCTTGACTCATAAGAATAATTTGATTTTTAATATCATGGTGATGTTCAACATGTCTTTGAATTTATAACTAATTTTCTTGTAGCTTCTCTGTAATCTTCCTTCTGTCATCAATAACTAGTGTTCTTTCTGTTTCAGCTTGTCTAGCAGAACTCATCACATCAATCATTCTTACCATCTAGGTCTCTTGACCGATTTGCAGCATTTTTTATTTGTTCTATCAGATGTTGATTGATCTCCTCTATATTTGTGATGTTCTCTTCTGATGCATCTGATGCTTTGCTTGTAGTTGATCCTGAAGATTCAAAGAAATCTTGAATCTCTTCTTCTTGATAATATTTTTCATTGCTCCAAGTTGCCATACCTTTCCTCTCATCCAACAACTCTCTCATCTTGATTCTCGCTTCATTATACTATTCATAGAACATCTGTATCTCAAGCTTTTTATTCTCAATATTCTTATCAAGTTTTTACTTCTCCATTGTATAATATTTTCTCTTAAGCCTTTAAGCTTTCCAAGAAGAGACTTAGCTCTGATACCAATTGTTGGGATTAATAGGAAATAGTACTGAGAGGGGAGGGGCAAATCAGTACCTCTAAAACTTTTAACACTTTTCACCTTTCATCATTAGTAAATAATCTTTATTGTATTACTGACCATTTCTGATGTTCTTTGTTATGCAAGTAATATTAATTCATAATCTTTAATTGTTTGCAACATTCATAGAAACATTCATGAAAGTAATAAACACATAGCACAAGATATCATATTGCAGAAAACTCCTGTTAGGAAGTAAAAACTGCGATGGGGATGACACCCACAAAACTTCACTATCTGCAGAATGGAAGGGAGCCGGTAAAGGCTTACATAAAGGCCTTTTCCTTTGAACTCGATTCTTCTTAGAAATTTTCATCTTAAAATATATGAAGACTGCATAACATTTATTGTATAGAAAAATTAAATTAATAAAAACATGTTAAAAAATAGTTGTTAACCAAAGTTTGCAAGTTCTTTTAACCAAAGTTTTCATGTTCTTTTAATTTTTTTTTTCTACATACTACATTTTATGTTAATAGAGAGAATTCAAAACATAATAATTCACCAAAGTTTGCCAAATATTGCATTTTATTTTAACCAAAGTTTTCATGTTCTATGTTAAGCTTTAAGCTTTAAGCTTTTATAATAGACATGACTACATTTTCTTTTGTAAAAATGCATGACCACATATGACAGAACATTACATCAATATTGTTACTTGCATTTCCTTTCAAAATAAATATCCATAGTATATCAAGAATCTGCTTCTGGAACATTACATCACTATTCTACTTGCATTTCCTTTCAAAACAAATATCTATTGAATAATATAATATTGTAATTGCAATATAATATTCTAATTATAGAAATTAGATTTCCAGAGTCCATAGTATATTAAGAGTGTGCTTCTGGATTCAACTGTATGGGTTTACAGTTGTATCCAGAAGCACACTCTTGATATAATATTGTAATATTGAGCACTTCATGTTACCTTCATGGAACATAATGTATATATTTTCCCCCTTGAAAGGCAACTCACTTGACACAGATTGAACAAGCAACAGTAGATTTATGTAGTTCTTTCATTGAAAAAACTAACAAAAGTTGGATTCATGTAGCTCTTTCATTAAAAAAAACCAAGAAAAGTTGGATTTATGCAGTTCTTTCATTGAAAAATCTAACAAAAGTACTAACAAAAGTTGGATTTATGCAACATTCTTTCATATAGAAAATTATTAGTAAAACAGAAACACAAACAAGAAAATAGTTCTTTAGATTTATATTGTTCTATAGTTCTTATATATATATATATATATATATATATATATATATATGATCAATTTCATGCCCCATGTGGTATCATGTGTTGCCATATTTTTCTTATTCATATGTTGCTTCTGAGTAGATTAGCATCTTGTATCATTAGTGGTTCTTTCGTGTAAAAGAATAATAACAAGATTCAAATAAAAAAATGCAAATGTAAAAATGAGTTGAAATTTATGCACCTGAATATATGCCAAAATGTAAATGTAAAAATGAATTGAAATTTATGCACCTAATTATATGCTTAATCTAGTTTTATGCACTTGAATAAATGCCTAATCTGGTTGAGGAGTTGTTTACTCCAGTCTTGCAGAGTTGCAGTAGCTTATTCAGAATTGAAAAAACTTGTATGTTGAAAAAAAAGACTTTTTCATATGGGGATTTTATAGCATTTTGAAGAATGTTGTCTCTAATATGTTTTCTCTAACATTGCATGATCTGTCGATTGACTTCTGATTGGCTAGTTTTTATTTCCATCAATTTTTTTTGGATTGGTTTTTGTTGCCATAGATTTTTATTGGATGGATTTTGTTGTCATGGATTGAGTGCTCTTTTTTTGTGTACACATTTTATTCTTTTTAGTAAGAATTTGCTTTGGTTGTCTGAATTTATGGAGAGGCTTATAAGCTTTCCTATTTTGATAGGGTAACATGGGATGAGAGGTCATATAAGTTGATAAATGCACCAGCTGGGAGCAAATTGGATTAAATAGTGTGAAGAGAGTGCTAACATTAGATTTGACAAGTACCAGTTTTTGTACACTGCTGGGCAATAGTAATATAAAAATACTTGTATAGATTTGACAAGTAGTCCAGAAGTTGTACATTGCTGGGCAGTAGTAATATAAAAATATTTGTATAGATTTGAGAGCAGTCCAGAAGTTGCACTTTTTGGACAGTAAAATAAAAAAAAACTTTGTATTAGATCTGAAAAAGTACCCATAGTTGTACATGAGGGAGGGGCATTTAGATAATAAATATATTTCCCCCTGTACAAGATACTATGTTTTGCAATTACAATCTAAATGTGAAGGTGTGATATTTTGTATATCTATTGATTCATAATAAATCTCATGTTTGAGTATTTTATTTTTAAATTTGATATGCAATGGACATATTTTTTTTTCACTTACTCTTAAATATTTATAGAAGATTCTTTATTTTAAAATGGATACACTTATTACAGACAACTTATATTACAAGTAAGAACAAAATCTATTACATGTCATTCAATATTATATGTATAAATATCTTTTTTGTTTGAGAATTTTAAGTTCTCATGTGTACAACCATCGATTTCATAGATCACATGTTTGGTAATATTTTGATTAATATATGAAATAAACATTTTTCAGAAATAACATTAATTTGTTCTTCTATTAGCATGAACAATCATAATTGCTATAATGACTATTGGACCCCGCGTGGCTATTGGTCCCTCTCTGTGGCTATAGTTAATTTTGTGCATCTATAGATTTTAAATAGTTTATTGGATTTTGATGGTTTTTTTTGTCTTTGTATGCAAATTAGGTACTTAAAGCTAAGGTTTCGGCTTTTAAGTATTAACGATGCACGTTGTAGTGGGAGTCATTATGCCTGAAAGAGTCAAAAAGTGGTCGTAACTGCTTGAAGATGGACCAATAACTGTCCACTCAAAATCACCAGTACTTGTGGACAACTGTCCCAGTAGTGGTGCACAAATGGGCAAATCATGAAGTTAAAAAGCTAAGAAATGATCGAATATTGGTACATGTGAAACTTATTAAGTGAATGGTTATTGGGGGTCAGCGTGACAATAAGCGAGTGGTTATTAGTACTTGATTTACTACTGGTGCCTTTCCTCTGTTATTTATTAATATTTAATTATTCACAGATTGTGGCCATTTTTTGTCCAACGCCATGGACCTACTACAATCGCCTCAACTGCTGGAGATAATTGCCAACAAGGTGGTCAAACCACAATTTCTTCTCAATAATGCACTTAAGCGGGCTATGCAAAGCTATGATCTCTAGTGTGGCCATGCATTGGTGGGTGGTTTATTCTCACATCATCTGGTGTTGTCCAATCACAACTTCATGGTGGTTTTTGATGGGTTCAAATGCAGTATGGAGAAGCAAAGCCTTCACTATATAGAGCATGCACTACACACTTTTGGAATAATTTTGGGCCACACGATGGTTGAAAAGATTAGGGCTATGACCATTTCCCTCTTGTATTTGTTAGAACACCCAAATGCCCCTCCAAGACGTAGCAGCTCCTCTCGAGCTTGTGAAACACTAGATCGTGACCCGCCGGTTCTGCGAGTGGGTGGAGTCCATGTTTTGAACGAGCAACCTGCTGAATTCGATGGATGGGAACAACCTTCTATCCAAAGAGAGTATATTGCTGTGTGGGGTGATTTAGACACTGATAGGTGGGTAGTGCCCATGCAGGATGAAGCTAACACCCAAGGATGGAATGTGGCTTCCTCTGGTTGGTCTCCATGCTCGCAACTAGACTTAGACGGTTGGGGCCCCAACATAATTGAAGAATAACCGAAGGCTATGGTCTGCAACATTGTTAACTTCTTCATTTGATGCTTTATCTAAGCATTTTGTCAAATTTTGTAATATTGTGGGGTAGAGTTGGTGATTATATTTTGTCAAAATCTATACCCCCATATCGTATTGGGCATATTGTATTGGGCAAGGATATCAGGTTTTCTTACTGGTTCTTTCCCGATTGAGCCCTTGAATCAATTTTTATATTAATAGTATTTATTGTGGTTATCCCACTTTTTTTTTTTTATTTAAAATATTTAATTATTTCAATATATTTTAATAAAATTTAAAATATTTTTATTAATATTTTTTGTTTGATATATATTTTATTTATATCAAATTAAATTAAAATATATATTTTATATAGATTATTGTTTGTAATTTTTAAATTATTATATTGAGAGACTTTTAAAGTGATAGTATGGATTCATATATATTAATAATATGAATGATTTAAATTGATGTTTGAATCAGAGTCAACAAAGTTGTCTGTATTGGAATAAAATAGACAAGAGTAGAAGAGTGTTGACGTTTAAAATATAAAGAAATATTAGAATACAAGGTGCTCGCCAAGATTGATATGCATAGAATACAAAATGAACATTTGCAGAGGAGAACAAGAGACTTTGGATTTTAATAATTATTTTTCTAATCGACATATTTTCCATCACCTACAATGGTTCCTATTTATGACTTTTGCTTTTTGTATCTTGTGTCTGAACCCAACTCAATTTCAAGTAAAAATTAAGTGGGAACTTTTACCAAGACGACACAAGCTAAGTATTGTGAGTATTATAAGTATGTTTTATTAGGTAATTTTTTGTATTATTTTTTTCTTCTTAATTTTTAGGCAAAACATATTATTTTCCTTCTCAATGGTAATCCACATTGCTCTATTGCAAGGGGATACACCATAGGCAATCACAAACTGACAATGGTTGTTAGAAATTAGGATGATATAACCCTATTTTTCTTTATCATATTGAGTAAAGTATTGGGCGGCATACTTCCAAATAAATTTTAGGGTAGTTTAAAGAGATAATTTAGTAGGATTAACCTCTTGTATAATCATAACATATTTATGTTTATCAAGGTTCAAATACCTCATAATATAGTTTATATCCGGGGATTCAAGTCCTCTCAGATTATAACTAGTGTAGTTAAAACTCATCAGTAACGATCATTTGAGGGTCATCCTTAGGGTTCCTAAATGTATCAAAAAATTTAGGAAGCATGTCATCTTTTTGTTTTCTCTTAGAGCATGGATCCAAGTCCTCTTTTCTAATTTTCTTCCTCTTTTCTTTCTCTACTTGTATCCACTCATTTAGCATGGGTAGAGACCTTTCAGCTCTTGGTGTTATTTTTTCCTTGTGAATTGGAGAAGTAGCTGGAGTAGGGGGCCCTTCCTCTTCATGGCTATATCATTAGAAAACAATCCTAAGACCCTTTAGAACTTCCTTTCTGTTAGAAATTTTTATCTCAATCTCATTATGCATATGTGATTAAGACTTTCTAAGACTACCAACTAAACATGCTCATTTTATCTCATACCATACTTAGGTAAGGAGATCAAGGTGGATTCAATATTTTCCTTATGTCTTGTAACTACTTTTCTATCCCATATAATTTTATCATTGTCCTGATTTCTCCTTGATAAATGCATTGGAAAAATGAGGGGATGGGGGGGGGGGGTGAATCAGTCATCAATAAATCCTTAAAAACCTTTCACTAAATTAGATCCAGAAAAACTTATCTTTAATTCTTTACCCACTGAAAGATATATGCATGAAAGATCATAGACAAGTAGATACCACCAAACACAATAAAACACCATGTTTACATGGAAAATCTTGTTCAGGAAAAGAATTACATATAAGATTAATTCTCAAATATATGAACACCTATTAAGGTGACACCAGTTAAGGTAATTTTTACAAAGAAAGTCTCACTGCTAGAGGCTCGCTACCAAAGGGCTCACTGCCTGAACAAAGAAGGCTCACTGTTAGAGGACACACTACCCAGATGAAGAAGGATAAAAGAGAATAGATCCACTATTGGTGTCCAATTGCAACAAAACTGAATGGTCTATAGATACCTTTTTCTCACTACTTTTGGTACCTAACACATGAAAGTCCACACTGTTGAACACCACACTTCGCACTACTTCATACATACAGGGAGACAAATCCTCTTTCATACATCCCCATTGCACATGCACATACTTACATGAAACTTGCACATGTATACACATATGCCACACCTTTTCTTCAATAATTCATCCTTTATTTATACCATCCTTTCATTTGTAAAATATCCTACTGTCAGCTAAGCATCGTAACTGAACACAATTTGAATTAGGTCAACACTAAACATTCCTATGGTGCAAAGAAATGAGAAGTGAACAAAAAAATGCATGAACTGGGACCAAAATAAACATCATACATATTTCAATTCATCTTACATTCACAGAGACAATTTCATTAAAGTGTAAACACCCAAGGTTGGCCAAACCTAGAGTAAGAACACCATCAAACTTTGAAACCATGCCTCTGAAACTTAAGAAATCATTTCAACTAACCTAAATGAAGCCAAGGACATTGAAATCTTAGTTCCATAACCACAACATCAGAAACCAATATGTGGAGGAATGCAAAGCATGCATTTCACACAGGAAATATTGTCAATCATTGTCATACTCAAATAAATACCAATTCCAGTGAACCTTGATCTGAAGCACAAAAACCTAAATCCAAAATCTTCAAACATTGCTCAACAACATACCAAAACCTCAACATTAGATTTTCAATATGAAGAATGTAGAGAAAAAACCCTCAGAACCACTACGCAAGAAGTAGTCACTATTGAAAATAACTACAAGTTGATATATGACAACCTAATCAACTCAACCAACAACTCATTCTACTCAATCTTGCAAATTTCTCCCCCTTTTTCATTGATGACAATACACCAACAATAGAAACAAAATTGTCCCCTTATATACCAAACTTTCCCCCTTTCACATCAATGATAAAAACCCGATACATAAACCACATACTGATTTTGCTTAGCTCCCATGATATATACATATCAGCTCACAAATGCACTTAGCTTGCACCAAGAGGATGTAACCATTATTAGTCCAGATTCAACATTATACATGAAGTTCACTAGACTAATGCACCTCTATATACATCTAGCTCTGATAGGGAGAGGAAATAACCCCCAAATTTCTCCCGGAGATACTCAAAAGTGTCTTTAGAGAGTTTCTTGGTAAAAATGTCAACAATTTGTTCTTTTGTAGGTACATACTCAAGATTTACCTCATTCTCCAAAACCTTTTCTCTTATGAAGTGATACCTAGTTGAAATGTATTTTGTCATTGAATGTAGTACTAGACTCTTTGAAATATTTAATGCACTGGTATTGCCACATAAGATAGAAACAAATTTGTCAAATAGTATTTTAATATCCTTGAAAGTTTTTTTCATCCATAATATCTGTGTACGACATGATGTAACAACAATATATTCAACTTCATTAATAGAATAAGATACCAAATCTTGTTTCTTACTTGATCAAGCAACTAACTAGGGTCCAAGGAAAAATGCACCCCACTTGTATTTTTTTGTCATCCACACATCCAACCCAATCTGCATCAGTATAAGCAGTTAAGATAAAGTCTGATTTTTTGGGATACCATTGTCCAAAGTCTTTTGTACCTTTCAAGTATCATGAAATTCTTTTCACAACAATAACATGTGTTTCTCTGGGATCTTACTAAAATATTGCTACAAGAAAAACACCATACATAATATTCGGTCTAGTAGCACTTAGGTATAACAATCCTCCAATCATTGATTTGTATTTTCTCTCATCGACCTTAGGAGACTCAACATATTTACTCAACTTACAACCAATAGTTATAGGAGTACATATTGGCTTAGCATTCTCCCGTTGAATGTGCAAGACAACTGAGAGGGGGGATGAATTAGTTGTCCACAAAATTTACAAATTTTAAACAGTTCCACCAAACTTACTTTAATCCTTTAAAGTGTAAAAATTAAAAATAAATAAACCATCAAACACATGAACACCAAATTTGTGTATAAAATCCTATTAAGTGAAAAAACTTTAGAGAAGAATAAATCTCAAATATATGAGCACCACTTAAGGTGGTTTACAAAGAAAGGCTCATTTCCCAAAAAGAGAAGGCTCACTGTTGAAGGGATCATTTCTTAGATGAAGAAGGATAAAAGAAAATAGATTCACCACTAATATACAACTACAATACAACTGAAATATCTGTAGATACCTTTGGCTCACTAAATCTGGTAGCTAACACATTGAAGTCCACACTAATTTACACCACACTTCACATTGTTTCATACATACATGGAGACGCATCCTCTTTCATACATCTTCATCGCATGCACACATACTTGCACAAAACTCACACAAGTGTATAAAAATGGCACACAAATCCCTGCATAATTTATCGCTTATTTATACCAATATTTTAATTACAGAGTCTCCCACTATCAGCTAGGAAAGTAACCGAACATGATTTAAACTAGGTCATAAGTAAAAATTCTCGCGGTGGAAAGGAATGAGAAGTGGGCCACAACACACCATATCTGGGACTAAAAATATTATCATACACGTTACATATCAACTTGCATTCACCGAGACAATTAATTGAAATGTAAAGACCCGAGGTCAACCAAACCTAGAGTAAGAACACCATCAAACTTTGAACCCATATCTCTGAAATTCAAATTGTCATGCCAACTAAAATGAATGAAGCTAAAAACATTAAAAATTATTCCCATAAATGCACTATTACACAGAGAAATGTGAAGTATGCATTTCACATAGAAAATACTATGAGACACAATCACACTTACAAATATCAATTCCACTATTCTAGGATTCGAAACACAAAAACCTGAATTCAATGAGTTTAAACACCTTCCAACAACATACCAAAATCTTATCACCATGTATTCAATCCGAAGAAAACACAGAGAAATATAATGCATCAAATTTTTTTTGACATTAATGCCAACCATACTAAACAACCATATTGATTCCTTATCCAAACCAACTCATTTTTCTTAATATTGCAACATATC
>MU224301.1:260806-275845 GCA_018584345.1 Thuja plicata
TACATACATATATATATATATATATATGTATATATGTATATATACATATACATATATACATATATATATACACACACACACATATATCTCTGTGTGTACATATATATATATATATATATCTGTGTGTGTGTGGGTGTGTGTGTGTGTGTGTATCTCTGTGTGTGTGTGTGTATATCTGTGTGTGTGTGTGTGTGTGTATATATGTGTGTGTGTGTGTGTGTGTGTGTATACATGTACATATATACATATATGTGCATATATGTATGTCTATATATTTATATACTCATTAAACTATTCTAAGACCCTTTAGGATCACTTATGACACCTATAACCCCTTAAGACATCCTATGATACCTTACGAACACATCATAGAGCACCTTAGGACCAACTATGACACCTAGACCCCCTTAAGACATCTTAGGACCCATTAGTGTATGCTAGTGCCCCTTAGGACCTCTTTAGGCACCCAAGACTCCTTAGCACCCCTTAATACTCCTATGGACAATTAATGAATCCTAGGATGCATTAATACATGTAAGAGGAGACATTAGGATACCTTAAGACATCTTAGGACCCATTGATGTATCCTATGCCCCTTTAGGACCACTTATGCCACTTGGGACCTCTTAAAACATCATAAGACATATTAATACATATCCTAGGACCCATCTAGACCACTTAAGTCTCTCTCTCTCTCTCTCTCTCTCTCTCTCTCTCTCTCTCTCTCTCTCTCTCTCTCTCACACACACACACACACACACACACACACACACACACACACACACACACACACCTTAACCACCCTCTTTATCTCCTAACCCCTTTTGGTTGTCTACCTCATCTCCCTCTTGTCTCCCTTCTCTGTCTCTTCACTTTCTTTTTTATTATTTAGGATTTGTCTTATTGACAATTAACCTTTTTCATATAACTAAAACCCATCTGGGTTATATAAGACTAAAACCTGTACAAGGTTTTGACACTACAAATTTTTGGTGCATTTAAAACCAATATGAATGTTGGGAATTTATCTCAATAGAAATCAAATGTGTTTTGAGTAAACATAACCTGTATACGTTATATTGAGCTAAATTGCATTGTCAACAACCAAAAAAACACTTTTGCAACTTGTTGAAGGCCCCACTACAACTGTTCATGATTTTCTGGGACACTATCAGACACTATAAGACATGCTTCTGCCACATATGAGTTCAAATGATTGAATTATCTTACTATTTTGTTTTTTCAATGCTATTTTTATTGTTAATACTTTTGGTTATAAAAAAATGATGACAATTTGTAGTTGTTTTGGTGATTTGATTGTATACGTTTTTGTAACATATATTTACAAAATGATACTATTTATGACAATTGACATTAACAATTCTAAAGAACAAGAGAGGAAAAATCAAACAACAGTATGCAACAATGAAAAGACAAAGGGAGTGTATGAGGAGATTACATGAACAAATAACAATGAAATGATAAGCTACACCATCTACACCATCTCAATTTGATGTACCAAATGAACCTAATACAATTGAACAAGAAATCACAGTGAATGATCAATCAAATGATGAACATAAAACAATTCAATTTGATGTGATGAATGTACCTAATGCACCTAATGAAAATGAAGAGTGTGCACCAACATTAACACCTCCCAGAATTATTCGTAGAAAACCAAAGTTTCTAATTGACATTGATGAAAATATTTTGAAGACAATGCCCGATAAAATTTCTGAACAAACTTGTAGAAGAATAATTAAAAGAATATGGAATAAATATTTTGAAATCTTAAATCAAATTGGAAGGTGCCAATTAGTTGTTGAAATGGTTAAAAATCTAAAATTTAGAAAGACAATGAAAATTTTGGGTTAAGATCATCCAAACATTGTTAGAATAACTAAAACCTTGCTTCTAAGCACACAAGCTCTAATACAATTGTTAGAATAATTGAGAGGGAGCGGGGGGGGGGGGGGGGGGGANGGGGGGGGGGGGTGAATCAGTGGCCTAAAAAATATTCCAATAATATTAACCCAAAAACTTATTACCACAATTATAAGCCTATAGTTATCTTCAATCCTACAAATAACTACTTCTCGGAGTCCATTGTTAAACCTTATTCTTACTGTTTACCGAAATGCAGTAAATAAATTAGTGTATACTGATCAATCCAGATTAGTTATGTGTAATGCAAAACACTAAAGTAATGACTCATAAACACATTGACACATGAATTTTTAACGTGGAAACCCTGTTAAGGGAAAAACCACTTAGGACCGGTAACCCAAATTTTTCACTCTTCTGAAGTGAGCTCGGTGAAGAGACAACCCTATTAAAGGTTACAAACACACTACTAGGTGTGACCTTGTTAGAGGATTTAAATAGAATATTTTTTCACTTGATATCTAGCATCTCTATGCTACCTTTTATGACCAAACTTAGTGTAGTTTGTCAAATGGTATCTGGCATCTCATATCTTCATGACCAAACCTTTTGATACTCCTTGGGATGTATCTAAATATAGAAAAGATTGTTAAGTCCTACTCGGTTAAGAGACTTTCTGATCCAATGGTTAAATTGAAATAGTAAATGATCTATTCACATATAAAACTATACTTTGTAGATTTTCAGATCTATTATAAGCTCATAATACCTTTCTGATCAATGTATATTTTCAATACCTTTGCTCCACTTCTTTCTGCTCAGTGATGTTGTGCTTCTCTATTTCTCAGTGTTTGCAAAAATCTTAAGCTCTTTCCTCATCTTGATTGAACAGGATTGTATGAAGTTGTTCTTCATCAGTTTCTCTTCAATATCCTTCTTTTTCTATTCACCCCTTATTCACAATGAATTATCTTGTCTCTTTATAGACATGATTTCACCGTTTCTTAGTTCTTGAATTTCTTGTTCTTGGCGTGATCCGCAATCTTAGACAATCTTGATTTAAAGCTTTACTTCAGTTTTATCCCATAGATTTATCTATGACAACTGGAATAAAACAACTTTAAATATTTCACTTATCTCTAGCTTTTAACTTGTCGATGAAAACAATATTAAAAACTAGTTAACTCCTTCTTTAGCTCTTTCCAGCTAGGTCTTTTGTCATTTTTGAACTTTAGTTCCTTTTGGTGTTTTAACTCTTTGTTAGCTTCGGTCAACACTTCATTTCTCCTCGGGCATCTCCGTCGGGGTTATCTGTCCGTCGGGCATCACTATGAAGTTCTACTCATCGGTAATGCTTGTGATTTTGCTCATTGGTAATGCCTGTGATTCTACTCATCGGTAATGCTTGTTGGGTTTCTTGCTCAGGCATCACTGTGACTTTCCTCTTGGGTTTCTCTGTCCGTCGGGGTGCACTGCCCATTGGTATTTGTTTGTCACTTAGTGAATACTGATCTTTTATGCATTACTGATAGCATAATATTTATCTCTTTGTTTCTCTAAAGTCTTTGACACTTTGTATATAACTAATTAGATTATATCAATTTGATGTCAATGAAAATACAATACATTAACTAATTTAATGTCTTGCATTAACTTTATGCAGCTTAATGATCATCAACTTAAAATCTTCAAACATTCAATCAGTTATAGTTCATCAATCTCTCCCTTTGGCATTGTTGGCAACACACTACATTATCCCACTATATTATTACTAATACAATATGACATACATCAATTGTAGTTCATCAATCTACCAATTTAATTGTTCTATAACCAATACAAATGTTTGGCTTTCGGTAAGCTCATATAGCTTAGATTTGTTTCTTGCAGAGTGCTTTCTTCAATCTTCAATCCCTTCACTGGATAGATGTAGCAGCTTCTGACTCTTTCTCTGACATTGTTTCTCCCTTTAACTATTCCTCTCCTTGATCACCTCTTTTTCCTTTGACAACAATAAGTCATCTCTCCCCCATGATACTTCTCCCCCTTTTGACATTCTCTCTTTTACCGGTTACATCTTTTTCTTAGGACATCTTCTCTCCCTTTGATGGATATTTCATATGTAATCTCTCCCTTTGGATATTCTTCATATGTAATTTCTCCCTCTAGATATTCTGGATATTCTCTCCCTTTGGATAATGATAATATCTCCCTTTGACAACAATGCCAAAGTAGACTTTGATCATGCCAAAGTTATATCCTTTCACCTTTTTATAATATACTCCTTGAATTTCCCTATCCATCAGCAATACAGTGACTTTGGTTTTCAGTGTAGATATGTACCTTGTTGTGTACTGATGTATCTTTGCATTCCATCTCTTTTCTTGCATCAACATGAATGATCTTCTATTTTTGTGTAGGCTGATGTAGCCTCCTAGTCAGTTTACTGACAATTAGACAAGGGTTGGACCCCTAGTCTCTGTCTCAGGTACTCAAATTTATCTTTAGGCAATGGCTTTGTGAATATATCATCTAATTGTTCCTTTGATTGAATATATTCCAGTATCACCTCTTTCTCTTTCACTTGTTCTCTTAAGTAATGATACTTTATAGCAATATGCTTATTCTTAGCATGCATGCCAGGATTATTAGAAATATTTATTGCACTAGTATTATCACAATAGATAATCATTGGTTCAAGAATTTTCATATTCATACCTTCCAGTAACTATTTGATTCATGCAATATTAGGGTAGTTTGCAGCAACAACCACATATTCTTCTTCTGCAGTAGATTTTGAGATGCACCCTTGCTTCTTGCTGATCCATGTGACAAGTCTATCACCCATGAAGAATGCTTCTCCAGTTGTGCTCTTTCGGTCATCTAAGTTTCCAGCCCAATCAACATCAGTATAGACTTGAAGCTCAAATTTTCCTTCTGTTTTATACCATAAGCCATAGTCCTAAGTGTTGTTTAGATATCTCAAAATTCTCTTGACAACAATCATGTGTGATTCTTTGGGATTAGCAGAGAATATTGAAACTATTCCTACTACATGTGCTATATCTGGTCTGGTAAGAACAATATACATTAGTTTTCCAATCATTTATCTATACAAGGTCTAATTTACCTCATTTGATTTGTCTTCTTTTTTCAGATTACATCTGGTTGCCATAGGTGTTCCAACTGGCTTGGAATCTTCCATTTTGAATATCTTCAACACTTCCTTTATGTATTTAGATTGTGTGATATATATGCCCGCATCTTGTTGAAGAATCTATAGAACAAGAAAGAATTTGATCTCCCCAAACATCGACATCTCAAACTCTTTTCTCATTTCATTAGCAAAGGATTTACATAACATATCATTACCCCCAAATATGATATCATCAACAAATATTTCAGCAATCAGAATGTTACCATCAATATTTTCTTTTAAATATAGATTTCTATTTTCAATTGTTCTTACAAATTCAATGCTTATGAGATAGGAGTGAAGTCTTTCATACCAGACTCTAGGTTCTTGTTTCAATCCATACAAGGCTTTGTGTAGTCTACATACCATGTTCCTCCTATCTGGATTAACAAACCCTTCTGGTTGTTCAATGTTGTATAGTCAGAAAATGGAAGCACTTCCATTGTAGACTAGTTTAGCCTTTAAAGTAAGTGGTTTGGGGTAATTTAAAGCACCTTGAATGGGTCTTTTACTTGGATCTATCTTTCTCCCCTGTTCTTCCCCATTTCCCACTTTTCTTCAGCCTGTTTCTAGCATCCTAAACTGCAAAACTGAGACTTTTGACCTCAGGGTCAAAATTGACCTTTCTAGGTTAAGGTCGACCTCAAACTTGACCTAGGTCAAGGTTGAACTCAATCCTGACCTAGGTCATAATCAACCTCAATTCTGACCCAAGGTCCAGATTTCATGATTCTGGGGTTTTCGGATGTCAGGCTTCGGAAAGGTTTAATTCCCACTTCTGGGTCAGCTGTTTCAGTCTTTAGAGTAATGAATCTTGAAATTATATTTAATATAGGTCCACTTCTAGGGATATAGTTCTAATTGGAATTTAATTCTCCTATGTAGGCCTCTCTAGAATATTGTGCCCTAGATTCATATATAAGGAAGCCTTCTCTAATTTTCTCTAAGACTCAAGAAGTGAAATCCAAGTGTGCAGGACAAGCTAAGAAGCAAGATAAATATATATTGAAGCATTTATCTACTCTCAAGCATTCAAGCACTTTCAAGAACTTGATTCATCAAGGAGATACATTGGTATCCATTGAAGGATTCAAGCTCTATGGAGCCCTCTTGTTGAAGATTTCTCCATCCACTTTCCTCCAAGCCTCTTCCTATTCCAAGATCCATTCAAGATTGGTGTTGAAGATATACAAGAAATTGATTTGAGACATCCTACATTTTGACATTCTACATTCTACATCCATTTGTTGCATACATACTTGTGGATCCACAAATTCAAATCCACCACAAGGGTTTCTATACAAGCAAGATGAATATGTTCATTTACTTTGTTTACTTATGCAATTTCAATTATACTTTGAGGTTAATTCTTAAACCAGGGTTTGACCAAGGAAAACCTCTCCCCCAAAAAATAAACCATTTTTCTTGTAGGGATAGGTTTAAAACAACAAATTGGAGTGCAAATTTAGATACCCTTTTCGGAAAACTACCAGGATCTGGAAATAGATTTTCTGTCAAACATTTTGGGTCAAAATTGACATTCTGTTCTAGGTCAAAATTGTCAAAATCAGAAATGGTGGGTCAAAGGTGACATTCATTTCTGGGTCAGAATCGACATTTTGTTCTAGGTCAGAATCGGAAATTTTGGGTCAAAGGTGACATTCATTTTTGGGTACAAATTGGAAATGAGTTAGATTCAGAAAATTTTCTGGTTTTCTTCGTCTCTACGTTTTTGTTCCAGATCCAGTTGCAGATTTTCTAGAAACTCAGTGTAGACACCCAAAAAAAAACTCTTCAGATCTGTAGCATTTTGAGGTTAGTACTTGTCTTCCATTCATTTTAATTAAAGTTTTTCATCTTCCTAAATCTATCACATACTCTCTTCTATAAAACAGAATCTAAGGTCTTTCTCTTTATTCTCATTCCCAATCGATTGATTCATTTATGCATTGATCCTTCCTTTGGGGTTAATCAATTTGGATCCTTCCTTTGTGTATTTGAGGTTAAAAGGAACATCTTATCTTCCTTACACATCATCAACACATAACAATCATCACATTCAATATACATAACACACAATCCACCATTTATATTCTCTATATTTTGGTGAACCCGCGATAGACAACTCTTTATTTTTTGGTGTTAGATTTACATTTTTATGTTAGATATTGCATGCATATTAGATTAGATTTCTTTTATGTTCTTGCATTTACATTTCAAAAATTAAAAATCAACATCTTGTGTTTCCTAAATTAGTTCATTTGCATTGCATTGGTGTATGAGCTTTACTACTTCTAGTCCTACTTATAGTATCCCGGTTAGAAGAAGCTATAGACTTATGGGTTTCTTTGATCCTAAGTCTTCCTCTACTTTCCTTAGGATCTTGGATGACAATTTGACCACCCATGATTCCAATCCTCCTATGGAGCATAAATCTTCTCACTCATCTCATGATGAGGATAATGCTTTAAGAGTTCCTCCTGAACAAGTCCAAAAACTTTCAACAGAACTTGATAAAATGAGAAATTGGATTATTCAAGAAAACCATAATCAAGATTTCATCCAAGTTATAGAGGCTCTTAATAAATTCCTTCGTGATAGTGATCAAGGTGTTAATCTCTTGCGTGGTATCACTCATCTTGTGTATTTGAATGTTAAACCTTTAGCTCAAGAGGCTCAAGATCTAGGATTCACTCTTCCAATTTCATCTATTCTTGTGAGTGTTCCACCTGTGTCTCTACCTACTTCACAACCTTCTTACCATACTGTTCCTTTTACCTATTCTAATCCTCTTCGACCTATGGTTCCAAGTGTTCCACCGGTTGTTTCTTCCATTCCTACCTGCTTCCTACACTTTTCATAGTGTTCCTAATGTTTCTATGCCACCTATTTCTTCTAATGATTCCACAATAATTAGTTTGGCTCAAACTGTGTCATCTTTACAACAACAACTTGCATCCTTAACCCAATCCAAGTTTAGCATTCCTACATGTGACATGGGTAGTCCTTTATCCTTAGAAATTATTCATGCTACTTTCCTTCAACAAGCCAATATGTCTCATCTAGAGAATTACAATGGTAAGGGAGATCCTGTTACTCATGTTAAAACATTTCAAATCCTTTGTAGTGATTATGCTCATGACCATATGATTTTAGATAAGTTGTTTTCTAGAAATTTTCATGATAAGGCCTTGCAATGGTATTGTTCTTTACCTCCTTATTCTATTGATTCTTTTCCTAAACTTGCTAATACATTTATCCAACAATTTCAAAATAACATCGGTCTGCAAGTTTCCTTGACTGATTTAATGCATTGTAAACATAACACTAAGGAAAAATTGACCAATTTTATTTCTATATTTAAGCATTTGTATGCTCATATTTCTTATCCTATTCCTGACATTTATATTCAACATATGTTTATTTCAAATTTACAAACGGATATTAGGGATAAGATTCTGCCTACTGAATTTACCTCTTTTCAACAACTTTGTGCAGCACTTCATCACTATCAATTACAAGTGAGTAAATTTTAGAGAAACACTCCAATGGCTCCTATTCTAGTTAATAAGAGTGGCACCGCTCCTAATCCTAACACATTTTAGAAACCTAAAAACTATGTCAAGATAAATAAACGGGCGAATGCAGTTGCCGATCAAGTTGTTGTTGCATCCAACAATGCCACTTCTGCATCCACTACTTTCCATATGAATCGTATGTTTACTCCTCTCTCTGATTCTTTACATTCTATTATGAGCAGGTTGTTAAGTGCTAATATGATAACCTTGCCTCCTATTCGACCTCTTCTCCCTACTACGATGGCATCAAAATCCTTTGATTCTAAAGATTTTTGTCAATACCATCGACAAAATGACCATGATACTAAAAAATGTTATTCTCTAAAGCATAAGGTTCAAGACTTAATTGATTCTAATGCTTTATCCATTGATAATTTTGATGGTAATGGGAATAAATCTGTCTCTCCTCCTAATCAAAACCTTAAAATCTATACAAATCCTTTACCTAGACATGATACTAATACCATTTCTCAACCATCTTCTGTGGATATTGTTTATGATTCAAAGATGGATGATCTCAATCACACTGTTAAACATGTGGAGTACATTGTTTCATCTCAACCTACTGTTCAAGATCCTTCGCCTCCACTTAAACCTCAAGTTCCACCAAAACCTCAGAAACAAATTAAGGATAAACAACCTAGGGAACTCTCAATTACCTTTGATGATTCTGAGACTATTAAGGCTCCCGATGGTCCCCTTTATATTTATACTAGGATTTCTAAGATACCTATGCATGGTTGTCTTATTGATCCCACATCTTTAATAAATGTCATCAATGAGGAAAACCTTTTTATGAAAAACCTACAATGTGATTATTATGACACATCTGACACATGGATTCAAACTTGTAATGGTTTTCTCTATCCTTCACTTGGTTCTATTAACTTGCCTATTGAGCTTTGTGGTAAAGTTGTAGATACTAACTTCTTTTTTGTTTCTACTTCTGATTAGTTTCAAGTCAAATTTGGTTTGCCTTGGTTAACTACCATGCATTCTATTGCTTCTCCTATTAATAAGTGTATTAAGTTCATTAATAATGGAGAAGTGAAAATGATTAATCATAGTTTGTATCAACCTTCTAGGCCTAAATATTGTTCTACTCTTGATTTCTTTTGGCCTTCATTACCTAATTCATGTCCTCCTCACCCTGATAACCTTTTTCATTCATATCAATCCTATAAGCATCAAAAAATTATCAATTTAAGCATGCCTCAGATAGATCTTAACCATGGTCTTTTTCCCACTCCTTCTATACCTCCTTTATCCATTACTATTAGCTCTATTACTCAACCTCCCAGTGTCGCTTCTTAGCCTACTACGAATCCTACCAATCCTCCGATAGAACCTATGAAGGAACCAGTTTTCATTCCTCCTAGTTCTCAACATGTGTCAAACAAATTGAAACGTAACAAATCTACTAATGAACATCATAAGAAGCATAGGGATAATGCTAGGGCCTGTGCCTCTGTTATTCAAAATTATTTACCTTCTTTCGACCAACCTATGCTTGATGTGTTGGAGGAAGTTAATGTTCATAATGATGTTAAGATGAATGATTATGATGATTCTATTCGCATCTTAGATCCTATTTTAATTAATCTTGATGAGGAGGATACTCTTGATGATCCTATTAATCCTAGTGATGAATATGAGACCATTGATCTTGATACTGATTTACCTCATATGATTTCAACTCAATTTATAATTACACCTAGTATTGAACATCATGATTCTCAAGAGGATCCTTGTTTGGAACTGGCTATTATTCCTACTGTGTTGGATATAGTCCCTCTTTTGAGTTTCCCACCTTCCCTAAATGATATAAACCAAGATAGGGAGAGTAGGTGATGCACTTGATTGGATTGTCCTTCATGGTATCCATTTTTGTGTTTGCTTGCTGTATTGTGCTTCTCCTGTAATGTGTTTTCTAAATGTTTGTTAGAGTCTTTTATACGACCCTTGTTACTTTGTTGGTGCAAGGTGATAAAGGAATCAAACCCATTGTACAATTCCTCTATATGTACTTTTATTCTTCTATATATTATTTTCATGTTATGTTGTACTTGTGCTATTGTTCGTAAATGTTTTTCTTGTGTAGTCCGCTTGGATCTGCGACATGGTAGCACTGATTCTTTTTGGTCTCCATGTTGTGGTCCGAAAAGATTCTTCTTTGTAACTCTTGCATTTTCTTTCCTCCATTGTGATTGTAGTTCTACTTTCTTTGGGGAATGATGTCAATTTATTTGCAATAATATCATATCTATATATACATATTATCTTATGATCATATAGACCCCACAGTAGGTAGATCCCTTCTGTGTTCTTTTTATGTTTATGTGGTATTTCCCTTGATTTTTCTTTATTTGGGGGCATCTCATAGTGGAAACGTAATCAATAGAGTTTTTTATGTTTCCGTTAAAGTCGTTGCTCATGTTATAGTGTTAGAAATGACTTTAACTTGGGGGCATACGCTCTACTCACTTTTTGCACACACGCACTTTCAAAATATTTTCAAACTTAAAACTTTTTCCCTTTATGGATTAAAGACTAATCCTTAAAGCATGGATTTTTACCTTATAGGATCTCTTGATCCCTCCAGTTTAAATTTATACGGATCTCTTGATCCCCCAGTTTCAATTTACAATGTTATGATCCCTTAAGGTCAGAAGGTGTCCTTAAGACCAGATCTCTCTGATGGGTTGACTAGTGAGTAGCCACATTCACTAGGCAGTTTGACTCCATCTTTCCAGTTGCATTGTTTCCTTGTGTGGTTCACAATGGGACACAAGTTCTCATTGGGAGAGGTAACCACACCCTCTCTCTTTTTCTCTTTAACTAGTGATATCTCTCTTATTGTGATCTTAGGGTTGATAAATAATTAAGTCCCTGGAGGCTTGAGGATTACCTTTGTTCCTTTTGATTTCTATAAGATTATCTTTTCTTCATGATCTCCTTTACCAAGAGTTTGCATCGAGTCCATACTCTTGCTAAAGTGGGGGCTAAATGTATAGTAAAAAAATGGAAGAACTTCCATTGTAGACTGGTCTAGCCTTTTGAGTAAGTGGTTTGGGGTCATGTCTAGTGCCTTTAATGGGTCTCTAACTTGGATCTATCTTTCTCCCCCATTCTGCCTCATTTCCCACTTTTCTCCGGCCTATTTTTGGCATCCTAAACTACAAAACTGAGACTTTTGACCTCAGGGTCAAAATCAACCTTTTTGGGTCAAGGTCAACCTCAACCTTGACCTAGGTTAAGTTCAACCTTGACCCTGACCTAGGTCAGAATTGACCTTGATTTTGACCTAAGATCCATATTTCATGATTCTGGGGTTTCTGAATGTCGGGCTTAAGAAAGGTTTAATTCCCGCTTCTGTGTAGGCTATTTCGGTCTTTGGAGAAACGACTCTTGAAATTATATTTAATATAGGTCCACTTCTAGGGATATAGGTCTAATTGGAATTTAATTCTCCTATGTAGGCCTCTCTAGAATATTGTACCCTAGATTCATATATAAGGAAACCTTCTCCTCTCATTTTCTCTAAGACTCAAGAAGTGAAATCTAAGTGTGAAGGATAGGCTAAGAAGAAATATTTGAATAAAGCTAAATAGCTATTGACGAATTTATCTACTCTCAAGAATTAAAGTACTTTCAAGCACTCAATTCATCAAGGAGATCCATTGGTATCCATTGAAGGATTCAAGCTCTATGGAGCCCTCTTGTTGAATATTTCTCCATCCACATTCCTCCAAGCCTCTTCCTATTCCAAGATCCATTCAAGACTAGTGTTGAAGATCTACAAGCAATTGATTTGAGACATCCTACATTATAAAATTCTACATTCTACATCCATTTGGTTCATACATACTTGTGGATCCACGGATTAGAATCCACCACAAGGGTTTCTATACAAGCAAGGTGAATTTGTTCATTTAAATTGTTTACTTATGCAATTTCAATTATACTTTGAGGTTAATTCAAAATCTAGGGTTTTACCAAGGCAAACCGCTCCCCCCAAAAAACAAACCATTTTTCTTGCATGGACAGGTTTGGAACAACAAATTGGAGTGCAGATTCAGATAACCTTTTTGAAAAACTATCGGGATCCGAAAACAAATTTTCTGTTAGAGATTTTGGGTCAGAATCAACATTCTGTTATGGGTCAGAATCAGAGATTCTAGGTTAGAATCAGAAATTATGGGTCAAAGGTGACATTCATTTCTGAGTCATAATCGACATTTTGTTCTAGGTCAAAGGTGACATTCATTTTTGGGTCAAAATCAGAACTTAGTCAGTTTCAGAAAATATTTTTGGGTGTTCTTCATCTCTGCGTTTCTATTCTAGATTTGGTTGTAAATTTTCTAGAAACTCAGTGTAGACACTTGAAAACAACATTCTTTAGATCTGTAGCATTTTGAGGTTAGTACTTGTCTTTAATTCATTTCAATTAAAGTTTTTAATCTTCCTAAATCTATCACATACTCTCTTCTATAAAACAGAATCTAAGGTCTCCCTCTTTATTTTCATTCCCAATCGATTGATTCATTTATGCATTGATTCTTCCTTTAGGGTTAATCAATTTGGATCCTTTCTTTATGTATTTGAGGTTAAAAGGAACATCTTATCTTCCTTACACATCATCAACACAATCCACCATTTATATTCTTTACAAATGTATACCTCTTCTTTTAGTATTCCATTTAGGAATGCAGATTTGACATCCATCTGGTATACCTTGAATCCTTTGAATGTAGCATAAGCAAGAAGAATTATAACTCCTTCTAGTCTAGCAACGGGTGCAAAGGTTTTACCATAATCAATACCTTCTTCTTGGGTATACCCCTTGCATAATAACCTTGATTTATTTCTTGTGACATCTCCATTCTCATCCAGCTTGTTTCTGAATATCCATTTGGTATCGATGACATTCTTGTCATCTAGTCTTGGTACTAGTGTCCCTATCTTGTTCTCTTCAATCTGTTCTATCTCTTTATTCATAGAACTGACCCATTATTCATTTTCAAGTGTAGTATTAACAGATTTAGGTTCAAAATCACAAAGTAAACATCTAGTTTTTAGTGACTTACTTCTTGTTCTCATTCCATCCTTTTTGTCTCCTATGATCTGATTCTGTGGATGATGTATTCTGACATACTTGGCAAGTTTTGGTTCAAATCTTTGTCCATTATTTTGATCATCTTCTTGACCTTCATTCTAATCTCCATCATTCAGAACATCATTTTGAGGATTTTCCTGATTTTCAGTAATTGTAGCTTGATGCTCGGGTGTAATGTTCTGTTGCTCAAGAGCGATACACTATTTCTCAAGAAGAGTGCCAGGTTCTTCAGTGTAAACAAATCTGTTGTAGTCTTCTGGTTCTTTTATGCTTTCCTTATCATTTTTCTCTACATATTCATCTATTTTGATATTTTAACTTTCAATGACTTTGTTATATGACTTGTTAAGACATTTATAAGCCTTGCTCTTGGTGGAATACCCTAGAAAGATACCTTCATCACTTTTGGAGTCAAGCTTTCCATTTCTATCATCTTTCAAAATATAACATTGACTACCAAAAACTCTAAAGTAACTTACATTGGGTGTATATCCATACCATAGCTCATAGGATGTCTTTCTTCAATTGTACTTTGTTTAATGTGTAGACAACAGTACTAATAGCTTCCCTCCATAATGTTTGAGTGATGCTTTTCTCTATCATTAATTTTCTTGCACAATCAACAATTGATCTATTTCTCCTTTCTGTAATCCCATTTTCCCATTTTGCTGTGGTGTTCTTGGTGCAGAAACCTATCTTTTAATTACATGCTCATTTCTATAGTTAGTGAATTCATCAGAAATAAATTATCCTCCTCTATATGATCTTAAGCATTTCAATTCCTTACCACTTTGTTTTTCTACCATAGCTTTATACGATTTAAACATATTGAATGCTTCTAATTTTTCTTTTAGGAACATAACTGTCATCATTCTAGAATAATCATCAACAAAGAGAATGAAATATCTATCACCATAGTAACTCTTTGTTCTCATGGGTCCACATAGATCAGTATGGACTAATTCTAGAATAGCATTAGATGTATGGGCTTTGCTCTTGAAACTAGACTTTGTCATCTTGCCCTTTTGACAATTTTTACACATGATATGCTTGGGCTTTGACTTGCTCGGTAAGCCTCTTACTTTTCTTTTATTGCTTATCTTAATCATGTTGTCAAAATTCACATGACATAATCTCTTATTGATAAGTAGGAGATATTTTTCCACAGCAAGTCAAATTGTGATATTGCTATCAGGATTTAACTGTGTAGTTTTTGAGTCAAACTCATTGACCCATAATTCATGAGTAGTGGTTCAACATGA
>MU224301.1:277445-296062 GCA_018584345.1 Thuja plicata
ATCCAATGAGTGCTAAGTGTTCCATTCATTCTCATGAGAGATGGGTTCATGTTGAACCACTACTCATGAATTATGGGTCAATGAGTTTGACTCAAAAACTACACAGTTAAATCCTGATAGCAATAACATAATCTCTTATGCCACAACCGTATGTCTTCATTTCTAGCTATTAAACAAGTAGTGTTTATATCATCAAGATAGAAAAGGTTACCTTTTGTCTGTTCACCAGTTCCCATCAACCTTCTTGATTTACTAAAGATCTTTGCCTTCTTATTTTCAAATGCTACTTGGTGACCTATGTTATTTAGTTGTGAAACACTCAACAGATTATAATTAAGTCCTTTTACCCAGTATGAATTTTCACATTTGATTAGGTTGTTCAACATTATAGTTCCTTTACCTTCAACTAGACAAGGTGTGTCATTACCCATTCTTACTGATCCACCATTATAGTACTCAAAAGTTTCAAAATTTTGTTTATCACCGGTCATGTGGTGAGTGCAACCACTATCTATAATCCAGACATCATTCTTACTAACCTTAGATATGAGTGCAGTTTCTACATACCTTTCTTCTTCATCTGAATCATCCTTCATGGCCAAAAATACCATCTCAATGTCTTCAACAGATTCAATGTCATTAGCTCCATCTCTGTTCTTAGCTAGGTAACAAGATTTCTTCCCTTTGTCCTTGTATTCTTAGGTATCTCTTCTGTAAGATTGTCAGTTGCTTTGGCAATCTCTATTGTCACTTCTATCAAACTTATTTTCAAATGATCTGTCATTACTTCTATCATCTTTTCTTCTGTTAGGACATCTAGCAACAAAGTGTCCAATCTCTTTACAATTAAAACATAAAAGTGGTAATTTACCTTTGTATCTACCTTTGCCTCTCTACAATCTTCTAGCCATTAGTGCTTCAATCTCATCAAGATCTTGGTCATCACTATAACTTTCAATATCATTTATTATAGTGTGTTTATGACTTGACTTACTTATTTGCAAAGAAGATTTGAATGCAGACTCAATAGATGGTAAGACACTGTTATCAAAGTTATTCATCTCAAATGAAATCAGTCTACCAACCAGAGTATCTAGAGCAACATTATTGTTTGCAACTGCTCTCATTTCTTGTATAGAAGATAATCTAATAGCATATATAGGCAGTAAGGTTCTTAGAATTTTACTTACCACTGTCTCTTCTTCAAGTATTGCTCCAACTCCTCAGATATAATTGACTAATTCTTTTATTCTGCAGTTGTACTGAGTGATATTTTCTCATTCTCTCATTCTTAGGTCATCAAATTTTCCTCTTAGGATTTCTTCCTTAGCTCTTAGTACATTAGCATCTCCTCCATGTACCAACTTCAATTTATCCCACATTTTCTTTGCAGAGGTGCAATTTTTGACATCTTCAAATTCAGCATCGGAGAGAGAGGAAGAAAGTTCTATCATCATGCAATTATGGTCATGCTTTTCTGTCAATTGTTCAAGTGTGTGAGATCCTATAGGAAACAAAAATTCATTATCTAAGTATTGAACAACATCATTTCCAATACCTAATAGGTGGAGTCTTACTCTGCTTTGCCATGATGCAAAGTTGTCCTTGTTCAACTTTGGCACATCTCATTTTCTCATCCTGTGATCTTTTACTTAGGTCTTGAAACCTTCCTTCTAAGCACACAATCTCTAATACCAATTATTAGAATAACTAAGGGGGGGGGGGGGGGGGGGAATNGTGAATCAATGTTCTAAAAAATATTCCAATAATATTAACCCAAAAACATATTACCACAATTATAAGCCTCTACTTATCTTCAGTCCTACAAGATGAATGCCTTGAAATAATCTCAAAAAATAACTACTGCTCAAAGTTCATTGTTAAACCTTATTCTTACTGTTTACCAATTAGCAGTATTTTATTTACCGAAATGCAGTAAATAACTTAGTGTATACGATCAATATAGATTAGTTATGTGTAATGCAAAACACTAAAGTAATGACTCATAAACACATTGACACATGGATTTTTTACGTGGAAATCCTGTTAAGGGAAAAACCACTTGGGACTGGTAACCCAAAATTTTCACTCTTCTGAAGTGAGCTCGGTGAAGAGCCAACCCTGTTAAAGGTTACAAACACACTATTAGGTGTGACCTTGTTAGAGGATTTAAATAGAATAGTTTGTTGATATCTCACATCGCTATGCTACCTTTTATGACCAAACCCAGTATAGTTTGTCAAATGGTATCTGGAATCTCATGCCATGTTCATGACCAAACATTTTGATACTCCTTGGGATGTATCTTAATATAGAAAGGATTGTTAAGTCCTACTCGGTTAAGAGACTTTATGATCTAATGGTTAAATTTGAAACAGTAAATGATCTGTTTACATATACAACTGTACTTTGTAGATTTTCAGATTTATTGTAAGCTCATAATGCCTTTATAATCAATGTATCTTTTCAATACCTTTTCTCCACTTCTTTATGCTCGGTGATGTTGTTCTTCTCTATTGCTTGGTGTCTGCTGAAATCTTTAGCTCTTTCCTCAGCTTGATTGATCAGGATTGTATGAAGTTGTTCTTCATCAGTTTCTCTTCAACATCATTCTTTTTCTATTCACCCCTTATTCACAATGAATTAGCTTGTCTCTTTATAGACATGATTTCACCATTTCTCAGTTCTTGACTTTCTTGTTCTTGGCATGATCCGCAATCTTATCCAATCTTGCTTTAAAGATTCACTTCAGTTTAATCCATAGATTTCTCTCTAACAACTAGAATAAAACAACTTTAAATATTTCACTTATCTCTGGATTTTAACTTTTTGAGGAAAAAAATATTAACAACCAGTTAACTCCTTCTTTAGCTCTTAGAAACTAAGTCTTTTTTGTTTCTAAAATTCAGCTCCTTTTGGTGTTTTAACTCTTTGTTTTCTTTGGTCAACACTTCAGTTCTCCTTGGACATCTCCGTTGGGGTTGTCTGTCTATCGGACATCACTGTGAAGTTCTACTCATCAACAATTCTTGTGTTTCTGCTCGTCGGTAATGCTTGTCGGGTTTCTTTCTCGGGCATCACTATGACTTTCCTCTCAGGTTTCTCTGTCCGTTGGGGTGCACTGCCCGTCGGTGTTTGTTTTTCACTTAGTGAATACTGATCTTTTATGCATTACTAATATCATAATCTTTATCTCTCTGGTTCTCTGAAGTCTTTAACACTTTGTATATAACCAATGAGATTTTATCAAGTTGACATCAATGAAAATATAATACATTAACTGATTTAATGTCTTGCATTAACTTTCTGCAGCTTGGTGATCATCAAATTAACATCTTCAAACATTCAATCAGTTATAGTTCATCAAAAATAATAGTGAAAGAACTATAGTGAGAAATCTATTTGATGCATATCAAGCAATTGGTTCGACATCACGTACTAAATATGTTAATTTTACTTGACATGTTATCACATCAACCATAATGGGAAAGGAAATGAAGCAAGTTGTTTAATAAGAAAAATAAGTAAGTCGTTAAAGATAAATAGAACAACATTACAAAATGCCTTAGATAGGTGGGAGAAAAATTAGGATCCTAATAATAATTCTCTTTGGGCATTCTTGGGTAGACTCCCACACAAATACAAGGTTGTTGCTAATGCACTAAGAACATAAATTGAGAAATTATGGCATGAAAACACAAGGGTTTTTCTTGACCAAAGAGATGTTGTTAGAAGTCAAATTGGATCTACAAATCATGAGCACATCCAAAACACTTTTTAGATATGACTCAAACACAATTTTATGAAAGATTCCTTCAAAGCTTTCCTCAAATAAGAATTATTCAAAGAATTTTTGAAATAAAAAAACCTTTTTATGTTAAGATTAATCATGCATGTAATACATGCTGCCATAGAGTGCATATTGAATTTTCTATGCATTATGATATTTATTTTCATATATGTTGTTCTTTGCACACTAGCAATGTTATGCCGAAATGTGGTCTACAAGTACCTCCTAAGTCACCAAGAGAATTTATTTCAAGTGTACTATGCAAATGAGATGATGACTACATTTATTATAATATGATGTGTTCTAAAGGATCTTGTGCTACGTTGTGGTTTGCAACATTTGCAAAGATGTCTACATCTAGAGAGCACACATGAAATTGGTAAGAAACTAGTTTCTTTTGGAAAATATAAGTCAAATGGGGTTAAATATGGAAAATAATTGAAGAGATGTGATTTAGTGAAAAAGGATATATGTGTAGTTTAATTTATAAATATGTTTCAAGAGAAACAAGTTTATGAGTACATAGCACATACACATAGAGTTTGATGGTTAGATGAGGAATTAAAGTTATGTAAGGACACTTTTCCCCTTGGTACCATTGTCTCTATCATTGATTTTGTTGATAATTATACACTAAAATCTCAAAATAAAGTTCAATCTATGTATTACCATTCTAAACAAGTTACAATTTTTGTACACATAGCATTCATGCATGCACACGATAGCACAAAGGAGGATAATTTTTTTAAGAGAGTATCACTTATACATAAGTAATGATCATAGTCATTTGCTAGAGTTTGTGCAAGGATTCTTTAAAGTTTTTCATGATAGTTTAAGGGAAAGAGATATAATATGCAACTGACACATAATATGGTTGGATAATTGCACCTCACAATTCAAGAATGCAAGGATGTTCTACTAGTCGACTAGGATGCATGTGCCAACTGGTGTGCAATATTTTTGGAATTTCACTGAGGCTAGATATAGAAAGGGAGAGAATGATGGCCTAGGAGCATGTGTAAAGAGAGATCTTTCCAAGGAGGAATTGAAGTACGAAGGTGGTATCAAGTTAATAGATGCAATAATGATTGTATGATGGTGTAATTCTATGATGGGACCGGGTAATACATGTAAGTATACAATTTATAGATTTTTTTTTTTTGATATGTGAATATAACACTAAAAAATATCTAGATTGTTGTACACTTACAGGATCAAGGGACATGCATTCATTTAGAAGTTCAAATGCAATGTCATTAGTAATTTATACTAGACAGATTGTATATTTTTTTCTCTTGGTGTATATTTTTTTGTGGGAAGAATTATTGGTTTACCCTACTAAAGATGTTTTACTGAGAGGGGCGGGGGGTGAATAAAAAAATATTGAAATGTAACCCATTAAACTTAAACCTCTGATTCAACTCGGTGATTCAAATAACAACAACAACTGAAACTTATAAAATATTCACAAACTTGATAAAAGAATATACCATAAGAAAATAACATTCATAGTTATCAAGCATCACATGTAACACAATATTTAATGAGGAAACCCAATTAGGGAAAAACCTCCATGGGAATTGTAACCTGCAAAAATAAATACTCTTCTAAAGTATGCTTGGTTAAGAGCCAATCTTGTTAAAGATTACAAACACATTTTCTAGATGTGACCCTGTAAGGGGATTTACCTTAGACCTATTAAGATCTTCACCCTGTTAGGAGTGGCCTAGTTAAAGTACTTAAATATTCATCCTAGAATGTCACCTTTCTCAAGGATTTACAAAAAGACTTTTTAGGTCCACTCGGTTAAGAGATTTTTTCCAGTTATAAAGATTAGTAAGCAATAATGTACTAATGTGACCTATGATTCTCCAACTATACTTTGATTGATCAAGTCTTTTATTTTCTCTCTGAAACTTACTAGCATCAACAACTCATCAAATCATTAGTCTCTCCTCTAGACTAGTTATCCAACTCTTTCACTACTCTTCTCGATAGGTCTTCAACTTATCACTTCGCCAGCAACTCTCCTCTCCTCTCCTCTTTTATAAACATATAGACTATTCAATATATAGGCCTTTGTTTTTCCTCTTAATCCTATTGATTATGTTTTCCCTCAATTGCACTCAACTGTATGATCATCTTAGATGAATTGATACAATGTAACTGCAACTTGGTTAGGTGGTTAACCGTGCCTCATGACTTGCACTTTTCTTGGTACTCACAACTTTTCTTTTTCCGCTTAATCTTCATCACTGATTTTGAACTTGAATTTTCATGATCTTAGATCTTGTAACAAAATTTCCCTTTGTCCTTAGAATCTTCTTGATCTTTATGTCTTTGCATTAAATTCATTATGCTCCTTGAATTCAATCTCTATTCATGCTTTGTTCTATGCTCGGTGACTATCTTCACTCAGTGTCTGACTTTGATTGGTTACCAACTTCACTCGATAATTGACCTTTCTCATTTGTCAATTTTGCTCAATGATAAATTTTGTTTTCTCAACTGACTAACACTTCACTACTTGGTAACTAGGCTATTCCCTTTACCGACTTGACCTTTATCCTTTACCAAATTAACAACATCAAATGTTAAGTAGAAAACAATTAGACCAATAGTATCTTATGATTGTCTGATCTCTATTATCTTCCCAATTAAGTTCTTCTCTGATTGATATGGAAACTTAACATAAACTAGACTTGACATTAATGACAAACTAACAACTGATCTAACCAATCTACTTTCTTGTATTCTTTTGAAATTCGATCTTCATCACCATTACCATCAGTTGGTTAACAATCTCCCTCTTTGTCATTGATGGCAACACTTATCAATTAATAATGGTTCACTCTGATCTCTCTGTACTATCTATGCTCCCTCTTAGCTTTTTCTTCCTCTTTTCCTTCTGTTACATTCTCCCTCTTACATGTAGTCTCCTTCATTTGTGTATTCATCACTTACTGTTCCCTTGTGGAGTCATAAATTTCATACTCATCAATTACATACTTCTCCCTCTTTGACAATAATGCCAAAGATCCATAATCCTAAAATCTTGTTTAGATAGTGAATCATACCTTGGATGTTCTGATTTCTCCTTGCATACATACTTCCTTTCACAACTTCAGGCATCACCTAAAGTGTGATCACTCAACATCAACTCAAAATTTAGATATTCTAATGTGTCCTAGAATTGATGCAACATGCCTCTTTCATTAATGAATGTTGGATAGTGGTAGGACCCCTAATTTACCTCTGATATACTCAAAAGAATCCTCTGGTAGTGGCTTGGTGAATATGTTAGCAAGTTGTTCTTTTAAAATCACATACTCCAACTTTTCAAGCTTGTCTTGTAATTTCTCTCTCAAGTAGTGATACTTGATAGATATGTGCTTCGTCTTTGATTTCATTACCATATTCTTTGATATGTTTATTGCACTTGTATTGTCACAATAAATAGTGTCTGGATCGCTGATCTCTTCTTCCATACCTTCTAGTAACTATTTGATCCACACAATATTTTCCCAATTCATAGCTGTAGCAACATACTCAGCCTCATTAGTAGACTTTGATATACAAATTTGTTTCTTGCTTATCCATGTAACTAGTCTTTCTCCTAAAAACAATGTTCCTCATCTTGTACTCTTTTTGTCATCAATGTTTCCAGCCCAATCAACATCACTATAGAATTTCAAGTCAAAGTCTCCTCCTTTATTGTATAGTAGGATAGAATCTTCAGTTCCTTTTATATATCTAAAAATTCTCTTAATTGCAGAGATACGTGTTTCCTTCGGATCAGAAGAAAACCTTGCAACAATCCCTATTGCATATACAATATCCGGTCAACTGTGCACTACATATTGCAACTTACCAATCATGGATCAGTAAAGTGTCTCATTGACTTCTTGTGACTCATCCTCTTTAGATAAATTTCAACTAGTGACCATCGGTGTTCCAACCGGTTTTGAATCATCTATGCCAAAATTCTTTAGGATCTCCTTAATGCAATTTTCTTGTGTAATATAGATCCCAACCTTTACTTGTTGAATTTGAAGTCCAAGAAATAATTTAATCTCTCCAATCATAGACATTTCAAACTCCTTTCTCATCTCCTCAGTAAAAGAGATACACAATTTGTCATTGCCTCCAAAGATAATGTCATCAACAAATATCTCAACAATTAAATTTTTTTTAGTACTATCACATTTTAGATACACATTGTTGTTGTCACTATTTCTTTGAAATCCTATTTTGATTAGATATGAATGCAATATTTCATACCATGCTCGGGGTGCTTGTTTCAAGCCATTCTCAATTAGTATTTTTAACAAATCCTTCATCTTGTTCAATGTATACTTCCTCTTCAAGAATATCATTGAGAAATGCAGACTTAACATCCATTTGATAAACTTTAAATCCCTTATAAGCAGCATATGCTAGTAGAATTCTTACTCCTAATATAGCAACAGGTGCAAAAGTTTCACCATATTTTATACCTTCTTCTTGTGCATACCCCTTGCAAACTAATATTACTTTATTTCTGATTACATTACCATGCTCATTCAACTTGTTTCTAAAAATCCACTTAGTACCAGTTACATTCTTATCTTTTGGTCTTGGTACCAAAGTCCATGTTATAATCTTTTGAATTTTATCTATCTCTTCCTTCATTGCTTTCATCCAATCTTTACTTTCCAAAGCATCTTTTAATTTTCTCAGTTCAAATTCAGATATCAAGCATGTGTTTTCTCTTACCTTGCTTCTTTTCAGAACTCTAGTAGTCTTATCTCCAATAATTTTACTCGGTGAGTGGTATCTCTTTACATACTTTTCCAACACAGGCTTGATAGCCATTGGTATCTCTTCATTTCCATCATTCGGTGGAAGTTCTCTCTCCTCATCTTCTTCATCAGTTTTTGCTTTAGGTAAGGTGTTAGGAATCTTGGTTTGTACATAGACAAATCTTTGATAATCCTCGGTTTCCTTCTTGTTTTCTTCATCATTCTTCTCTGCAAATTCATCAATCCTCACATTTGCACTTTCTATTATTTTTTTAGTAGCCTTATTCAAGCATTTGTTGGATTTTCTCTTAGTAGAATATCCCAAGAATATTCCTTCATCTCCTTTAGAGTCAAATTTATCGTATCTTGCATCTTTATGAATATAAAACCTACTTCCAAATACTTTAAAGTAAAAACATTTGGTTTGTGTCCATACCATATCTCATAAGATGTTTTATTTTTTCCCTTCTTCAGTTATACTCAGTTTAGTGTGAAAGCAGTAGTGCTGACTGCTTCTCTCTCGAAGGTTTGAGAAATCCCATTCTCAATCATCAGTGTTCTAGTACATTTCACAATGGGTCTATTTCTTCTTTCAACTATACCCTTTTGTTGTGGTGTTCTCGGTGCAGACAATTGCCTCTTTATACCATGTTCATTGCAGAAGAGTGTAAATTCATCAGATGTGAACTCTCTGCCTCTGTCAAATCTCATACATTTCATTTCTCTCCCTGTCTCTTTTTCAACTCTAGCCTTGTACCATTTAAAAATTTGGAATGCATCAGATTTTTCTTTTAAAAACATAACCGACATCATTTTATAATCATCAACAAACAATATGAAGTATTTGTCTCCATAGTAGCTCTGTGTTCTAATGGGACCACATAAGTCAATGTGTACTAATTCCAAAATACCTTTTTGTAGTATAAGATTTTCTTGTAAAGATTTATTTAGTCATCTTACCTACTTTACATCCCTTACACATTACATTCTTAGGTTTGTCTAGACTCGGTATACCTTTTAGTCTGTTCTTTCTACTCATTTTGATTAAGTTTTCAAAATTAACATGGTATAGCCTTTTGTGCCATAACCATACATCTTCAATCTTAGAAAACAAACAAATCTTTATGGATGTATCAAGGTAGAATAGGTTACCTTTAGATTGACCTCCAGTAGCAATCAAACTTCCCTTACGATCAAATACTTTAACCTTCTTGTTTTGAAATTCCATTCGGTGACCATTATTGTTTAATTGTGCCACACTCAACAAATTGTATTTCAGGCCTTCAACCCAATAAAAATCATCACACAAGTAGTATTATTCAAAATAATTATAGAACCTTTTCCTTTCATAGGATATGGGGCATCATTTCCAAATCTAACATTGCCACCATTATGCTCTTTCAAAGTAATAAACTTGTTAGTATCACCAGTCATGTGGTTTGATAAATTGTTGTCTATAATCCATGTATCATATTTACTTGTGATATTAGGTCCTTTTCTTCAATGTACCTTTCTTCATCAGAATCATCTTTAATAGAAATATAGAAAACTTCTATTTCATCATCGGTGTCATCATTAGATGAACCTTCTTTAGCAATGTAACATGCTTTCTTTCCTTTGTTCTTAAAGTCTCTAAATCTTCTGAATTTTTTCTCGGTCTTGTTGCTATCTCTGTTGTCTATCTTCTCTTTATTGTTAGGACAATTAGAATCTATGTAACCAATCTTGTTGCATGCAAATAATTTCAAAGGTAGTTTACCTCTGTACTTTTCTTTACCTCTTGGTACTTTCCTAGCCAATAATGCTTCAAATTTAGCTTCATTTTTTTCATCTTCAAAATATAACTCTTCAATCTCACTTACAACTATGAAATCTTTCACTAGCACTACTTGCATATCCATCACTAGATCTAGACTCTCTAAACTTCCCAATATTCAAGGATGATTTGAATGCAAATTCAATCTTAGAAGTAGCATGAAAACTATTGTCAAAATCATTTAGCTCAAAAGAAGTTAACTTATCGATAGTAGCATCCAAAGTAACAACCATCTGTGGAATGGATCTCAACTCTTCAATAGATGACATGCGGATGGCATAGATAGGTAGCAGTGTTCTAAGCATCTTTCTTGTAAAATATTCTTCATTAATGGTTCCACCAACACCTCTAATAGAAATATCAATCTCCTTTAGTCTTGTGCTGTATGCTGTAATATTTTCTCCTTCTTTCATTTTCATTGATTCAAACTTTCCTCTTAAAATTTCAGCCTTGGCCTTCTAAACATGCTGATCTCTACCATAAACTAGTGTAAGCTTATCCCACATTTTCTTATCAGTATCACAACCTTCTAAATCATTGAACTCTAGGTCGGTGAGAGTAGAAGCTATTTATATCATTACTTGTGTATGTTCTTATCTATCTCTTATCCACTCATGTGTTAAAGGACCAAACAGTGGAGGTGAGTATTCAGTGCCAAGATGATTTAGTGCATAATCTCCAATACCAGATATGTGAAGCCTCATTCTATTCTTCCATGTAGAAAATTTATTCCTATTCAACTTCGGTGCTTCCCTCTTATACATCTTTGGATCTTTAATTCAAGTACCTTTAAGATTATCTTCTCGGAGCACTAGCTCTGATACCAATTGTTGGTTTACCCTACTAAAGATGTTTTACTGAGAGGGGGGGGGTGAATTAAAAAATATTGAAACTCAAACCTTAAAACTTAAAACTCTAATTCAACTCGGTGATTCAAATAGAAACAACAACCAAAACTTATAAACTCTTCACAAACTTGATAAAAGCATATACCATAAGCAAATAACATTCACACTTATCAAGCATCGCATGTAACACAAGATTTAATGAGGAAACCCAATAAGGGAAAAACCTTCATGGGAATTGTCACCCACAAAAATAAATACTCTTCTAAAGTATGCTCAGTTAAGTGCCAACCATGTTAACTATTACAAACACATTTGCTAGATGTGACCCTGTTAGGGGATTTACCTTAGACCTATTAAGATATTTACCCTATTAGGAGTGTCCTATTTAAAGGACTTAAACACTCATCCTAGGATGTCACCTTTCTCAAGGATTTACAAAAAGACTTGTTAGGTCCACTCGGTTAAGATATTTTCTATTACAAAGATTAGTAAGAAACAATTTACTAATGTGACCTATGATTCTACAACTATACTTTGATTTATCAGATCCTTTTTTTCTCTCTGAAACTTACTGGCATCAACAAATCATCAACTCATCAGTCTCTCCTCTGGACTACTTATCCAACTCTTTCACTACTCTTCTTGGTAGCTCTTCAACTTATCACTTTGCTAGCATCTCTCCTCTCCTCTCCTCTTTTACAAATATATAGACTCTTCAATATATAGGCCTTTGTTTTTCCTCTCAATCCTATTGATTAGTTTTTCCCTCCATTGCGCTCAGCCATCTGATAATCTCAGATGAACTGATACAATGTATTTACAACTCGGTTAAGTAGTTAACCATGCCTTGTGACTTGCACTTTTCTTGGAACTCACAACTTTCCTTTTGCCGCTTAATCTTCATCACTAATTTTGAACTTGACTTTTCATGATCATAGATCTTGTAACAAACTTTGCCTTTGTCCTTAGCATCTTATTGATCTTTGTGTCTTTGCATTAAATTTGATATGCTCCTTGAATTCAATCTATGTTCATGCTTTGTTCCATGCTCGGTGACTCAGTGACTATCTTCACTCAGTGTCTGAATTTTTTCAGTTGCCAACTTTTCTTGGTAACTGACCTTTCTCGATTGTCAACTTTTCTCGGTGACATATTTTTTTTGCTCGACTGAATAACACTTCACTGCTCGGTAACTAGGTTGTTCCCTTTACCAACTGGACCTTTCTGATTTACCAACTTAACGATATCAAATGTTAAGTAGAAAAAAATAGTACCAATAGTATCTTATCATTGTCTGATCTCTACTATCTTCCCAATTAAGTTCTTCTCCGATTGATATGGAAACTTAACATAAACCAAACATTAATGAAAAACTAACAACTAATCTAACCATTCTACTTTCTTGTATTCTTCTGAAACTCAGTCTTCATCATTGTATAGTCAAAATATGGAAGCACTTCCATGGGAGACTGGTTTAGCCTTCTGATTAAGTGGTTTGGGGTCATGAAAAGCACCTTTACTAGGTCCCTGATCTTGACATGGCTTCCCCCCCCGATTTTCCTTTCTGTCCACCATTTTCTAACCTGATTTCTGCATTCTGGGATACAGACCTGTGTTTTTGGGATTCAGGGACAGGGTTGACCTCCTAGGATAGGGTCAACCTCAACCCTGACCTAGGACAGGGTTGACCTCAGCCCTGCCCTAGGACAGGGCTAACCTTGACCCTGTCCCAGGGTCCAAATCCTGGAGACTTTCTGTTTCCCGGATGTCGGTCTTCACAAAAATTTTCCACCCACTTCTGGGTTGGCTATTTCAGGTTCTAAAGCATGGATTCCTTTGTATTTAATATAGGTCCTCTCCTAGGGATAAAGGCTTTAATGGTGATTTAATTATCCTATGTAGGCCTCCTTAGAAGATTGTGCCCTAATTTCATATAAAAAGGAAGCTTTCTCTCTCATTTTCTCTAAGTGATACGAAGTCCTCTATTGAAGCCTATGCATCCTTGATAAATTGAAGAAAATTATCAAGTAAAGTCCAAGCAAGCTAAGGAGTAAGATTTCAAGAAAGCATTCATCCATTCAAGCATCCATTTTCATGAAGGAGATCCATTGGAGGCCATTGAAGGATTCAAGCTATAAGGTTCCCTTTTGGTGATCTCTCCATCCATCTTCTTCCAAGAATTTTTCAAGATCAAGAACCCATCCAAGACTTGGTGTTGGAGATCTACAAGCAAGAGATTGAAGACATCCTACCATTCTACATTCCATATTTTGAAGCATACTTGTGGATTCATGGATTCAAATCTGCCACAAGGACTTTACAAAGCAAGGTGAATTTATGCATTTACTTTGTCCATTTTTGCAAATTCAATTATATATATTTAAGGTTAATTCCAAAAATGGGGTTTGACCAAGGCAAACCCCTCCCCCACAACAAACAAACCTTTCTTTTTTCAGGTATAGGTTCGGGACTGTAGATCTGAGACCAGATCTGGATACCCTTTTCAGATTTCTTTCGGACTGTGCAAATAGGGACACAATCAGATCTGTGCAAGATAGGGTTGGAAAAAGTGGTACAGGGTCAACCTTTTTCATAAGATGACATTATAATGGGAAAATATTTCTAGGTTTTGTTCATCTCTGCGTTCTGGTTCAGAATCAACTGTCAGATTTTCCAGAAATAGCCTACAGATCTCAGAAAACAACAATCTCTAATTTGCAAATTTGTAAGGTTAGTTCTTCCTCCTATCCTTTTCAATTACTTTTATTAAGCATATTTACTTAATTAATTTATAGATTTTAAGATCCCCTTTCTTTTTCTCTTTCCAAATAGTGGATTCACTTGTGTATTAACCCTTCTTCTTGGGTTGATCAAATTGGATCTCCTATTTGTGTATTTGAGGGTGAAAGAAAGGAGTGTCTTATCTTCCCTTAATCACAATTACAATATACAATCAATATCAAACTCAATTAAGTGTAAGATGTGAATTAGGGTTAAGGATTTCAACACACTATAACAATTAATCAATCAATCAATCAAACCCCCTTTCCAATATTTATATGTTATCCTTAACACACCGTCAATTCACCTCCTTCACATTTTGGTGAACCTGCGATAGACAACTCTTTCTTTTTGGTGTTAGATTTACATTGTTTATGCTAGATCTTGCATGTTCTTTAGAAATTGCATTTCAATTCAATAGATCAAAATTTGGTGTTAGTTCATTTGCATTGTATTGGTGTATGAGCTTTATCACATCTAGTCCTACTTATAGTATCCCAATTAGAAGAAGCCGTAGACTTATGGGTTCCTTTGATCCTAAGTCTTCCACTCCTTTCCTTAGGATCCCAGATGAAAACTTAATTGCTCATGATTCCAATCCTTCTATGGAGCATAACTCTTCTCACTCATCTCATGATGAGGATGACACTTTAAGAGTTCCTCCTGAACAAGTGCAAAATCTTTCAACTGAACTTGATAAAATGGGAAATTGGCTTATCCAAGAAAACCATAATCAAGATTCTATCCAAGCCATAAAGGCTCTTAAGAAATTTCTCCATGATAATGACCAAGGTATTAATTTCTTGCATAGTATTACCCACCTTGTGAATTTGAATGTTAAGCCTTTATCTCAAGAAGCTCAAGAGTTAGGGGTCACACCTATTGTCACTAGTGTAGGACCTTCTTCTGTTCCTCTACCTAGTATTCCTACTTACACTCCTCCTTTGATAACAACTTCTATCCCAAGCGCACCTATTCCTGTGAGTGCTCCATCAGTATCTTTACCTACCTCACAACCTTCATATCATAATGTGCCTTTTACTTATACTAATCCTCTTCCATCTGTGGTTTCTAATGCTCAACCGGTTATGTCTTCTATTCCTGCTGCTTCTTACACTTTTCCTAGTGTTCCTAATATTTCTATGCCACCTGTTTCCTCTAATGATTCCACAATCATTAGTTTGGCTCAAACTGTGTCATCTTTACAACAACAGCTTGCATCTTTAACTCAATCCGAATTTAGCATTCCTACATGTGATATGGGTAGCCCTTTATCCCTAGACATCATTCATGCTACTATCCCTCAGCAAGTCGATATGCCTCATCTTGAGAATTACAATGGAAAAGGTGATCCTGTTACTCATGTTAAAACATTTCAAATCCTTTGTAGTGATTATGCTCATGACCAAAGGATTTTGGCTAAGTTGTTTGCTAGAACCTTTCAAGATAAGGCTTTACAATGGTATTGTTCCTTACCTCCCTATTCCATTGATTCTTTTCCCAAACTTGATAATTCCTTCATTCAACAATTTCAAAATAACATTGGACCACAAGTGTCTTTCTCTGATTTAATGCATTATAAACAAAACATTAAGGAAAAATTGACTAATTTTAATGGTAGATTTAAGCATTTGTATGCTCAAATTTCTTATCCTGTTCTTGATATTGATATTCAACACATGTTTATTTCAAATTTACAAAAAGATATTAGGGATAAGATTCTGCTTACTGAATTTACCTCGTTTCAACAATTGTGTGCAACACTTCACCATTATCAATTACAAGTGAGTCAGTTTGAGAGCAACACTCCAATGGCTCCTGTTCTAGTTGATAAGGGTGACAATGCTTCTAATCCTAATAAGTTTAAGAAACCTAACAATTATTTCAAGATTAATAAACAGATGAATGCGGTTACTAATCAAGTTGTAGCTACATCCAATAGTGCTTTGGCATCCATTGCTTTCCGTATGAATCGTACGTTTACTTCTCTCTCTAAAACATTGCACTCTATCATGAGTAGGTTGTTAAGTGCTAGTATGATTACCTTACCTCCTATTTGACCTCTTCTTCCTACCATGATAGCTTCAAAATCCTTTGATTCTACCACTTTTTTCCAATACCATCGCCAGAATGGCCATGACACTGAAAAATGTTACTCTCTAAAGCATAAGATTCAAGACTTAATTGATTCTAAAGCTTTGTCTGTTGATACTTTTGATGGTAATGGAAATAAATCTATTTCTCCTCCTAATCAAAACCTCCAAATTTATACCAATCCTTTACCTACACATGATACTAATACTATAGCTCAACCATCTTCTATAGACATTATTTATGATTCAAAGATGGACGCTCTTAATAACATTGTTAACCATGTGGAGAGTGTTGCACCATCTAAACTTATTGTTCAAGATCCTTCACCTCCACTTCAACATCCAATTCCACCTAAAACTCAAAAAAAAACTAAGGATAAGCGACCTAGGGAACTTTTAATTACCTTTGATGATTCTGAAACAATCAAAGCTCCCGATGGTCCCCTCTATATCTATGCTAGGATTGCTAAGATACCTACCCGTGGTTGTCTAGTTGATCCCACATCTTTAGTCAATGTTATTACTGAGGAAAACCTTTTCATGAAAGGATTACAACGTGATTTTTATGATTCATCTGATGCATGGATCCAAACTTGTAATGGCTTTCTTTATCCTGCACTTGGTTCTATTACCTTACTTGTTGAACTTTGTGGTAAAGTTGTAGATGTTGGAGATTTGATTTTGAACAGTTGATTGATTGTATGTTTGTCATTGATGACAACATATAATACACAACAGTACTTCTGTATGTACTTATCCATATGATGACATGAAGAATTGCGTGGATAGATACATTTTGTTGACATGTTTACTATGCTATGTTCATACACGCAGACCCAGATATGAAGTTTCAGTAAAGATATGCAATTCTGTTATTGACGGTTACAGTTCTGGAGGAATAACAATTTAAGGCCGACATATGTAACATTTTGATCAATTTGCACCTGTCTTTAGGATATGCATGTGTATATTCATGATAAGTTATGAGTTTTTGATATTAATCTAAATGCGCCAAACATATTTCAATAATATTACAAAGTTATGGTTAAATTGATGAAGCTGACTTAGTGAAGCGACACGTCTATTTAGTTAATACTTATGTGGTTGTAATTATGCTTGCGCACCTAGTAGAGCCAACAAGGATGTTAAGAAGAGTTTTCCTACAGGTCCCATGATCTCATACTTGGTGTATGTACTTATAGAAGGTCATTTGTAATAAGAAGAGTTGCAAAAGCCAGAGATTAGAAAAGCATAGCATAGTGTTAAAGCAAAAGAGCTATATTTATCATATGTTGATAATATAGATATTGAAGTAGAAGCTTTTAGAACACAGAGAAAATTATTATAGTGCTTTACAAGAGGTTAAAGCATCGGCGCACAAAAGGAACTGATCAGACAAGCAGTTTCACAAACATTAGTTCACCTTGTTGATACAGTGTGTATCAAATAACCAAAAGGTTGTAGCCTTCACCACTTGGACAGTGAGTCCTTGGATAGTGAGTCCACCGCCCCTAATAGGGTTATTGTAAAAGACTCCTAACAGGGTCTGACCCTTAACAAGGTCACTATAGTACTGCATTGTAATGTACAACTCCTAACAGGGTTGGAAGATATTTTAACAGGGATCACTATAAACAGTATAGTTCTTTGTGGGTACTAATTCCCACTGGGATTTTTACCATTTGGTTTCCCCGTAACCAAATTGATGTGTTGTATAATGTGTTATCTGAATATGCATTTAATTTTTATCAATCTAGATTAACAAGTATAAGATAAAGATCAAGTTGCAGATAACTGATTCACCCCCCCCTCTCATTTATCTCTGAAGTATTCTAACAATTGGTATCAGAGCCAAGTGCCTTGGAGAGAAATCCTAACAAATTAAGGTAGATCAGATGGCATACTTCAGAAAAGAGAGCCCTAAGTTCGATGGAGAGAACTATCTGGATTGGAAGAACAAAATTTGTTGGCTTTGAGATCTTTGAGATTGCTACACAAGAAGTTGTAATTCCATCTCTGAAAGACCTTGTAAAGGATGATGCTACTAATAGACAAAAGGAAACATTTACCAATAATGCAATTGCTAAAGAAGCCCTAATCAACACCTTATCTGATAGTGAATTTTCTGAAATCAAGAAGATTGACAAAGCATATACCATATGGAAGTATTTAGAAGACATGTTTGAAGGAGATGTTCAAGAAAAGAATGCACACAGGAAGACGTGGAAGAAGAAATGCAACAGTCTTGAGATGTTATCTGAAGAGAACATTAGAGCTTATAATCAGAGGATAAATGAAGCAATATCTGGAATCAGAAACAATGGTGGAGAAATTTTAGAAGAAGATATAATGGATAATTTGTTAACTACTTTGACATCAGACTATGAAAACAAGATCAACATTCTAGAGGAAACTATGCAATTCTCACAAAACTTCAAGAGAGAGACTTTGATCAGAAAAATCTTTGCATTTGAGATATCAAGATTGAAGACTGAACCTAAGAATGAA
>MU224301.1:342340-359350 GCA_018584345.1 Thuja plicata
GAGTGAATTTTTTGAAGCGTTCAAGCAAGAATTTTAAGATGTGAAAATATGTCAGAGGATGTTTGAGAGGTTGCGCCCTTGCTTTGTACACATAAATAAGGTACGTGAAACTTGTTGATGTCAAAATTATGTTGACTTTCATTTATTCTTGTGTTGCAGGAGCACCCTAACAAAATGATGCTAATATCTCAACTCCTGGGATGTCTATATATCCTAGGACTATTATGAATAATTAAGAAGTCCATGAGACTTAAAAATAGTAATATGATCCACCTTGTAAGACCCTTTGCTAAGTATGTGTTTCTATAAACCTCCTGGTCAAAGGTGGTCAAAGGATCACCTAGATGGTTAGTTAGGCTATGTTAGAGTCTATTTTTATGTTTTATTACTTCTTAGTTAATGTGGAACCCCAAAATGCTAAGAAAGAGACGAGTTTCTCTTTAGGAGCAAAAAGTGTAAAATTCCACAAAATGTTGCCAATGCAAAGTTGTCAACTTTGCAACTTTTTGCAAAACATTGCCACTAATCCTCCCAATGGTCACAAACTTTGAAAATTAGTTGTGGAAATTGGGAAATGTCTCTAAGCACCCTCATTTGGTCAGGTCTGAGACAAGATGATGTAATTTTGACATTGAATCAATAAAAATACACACTTTTTCTTATAATTCTGCGAGTGTTTTCAATTGTACGATTATGTACAAATGAATGAGGAGATGAGAAAATTTCCAAAATTTGGACAGTCAAAATATATTTCATTTTCTATGGTTTGAGATTTTGAGGAGTTGTTTTGAGGGAGATATCAATTATTCTATCAATAGGGGTCCCAAACCGTAAGCAACCTAGGGCTTCATAGTGAAATGCTGATTTCTCATCTTACCAACATCAAAGAAATATAATTCTTAGTTATATGAGGACTTGGAATATTTATTTTAAGATTTTGGAAGAGGTTTGCATGTTGGAGTGTGCTTTGAAAGATTTTGAGCGCAATTAGGTCGACATCTTCATGTGGCTACCTATGCACATTCATAAAGATTGAAGGGCTAGAGCACTTTGGGGTGGAATAAAGGTTTTCAAACTTGGATTTGGAAGTTTCTAGACCTATTATAACCAGGTTTATAGGTGAGAGAATTCTGGAATGAATAATTAGGACAATTCCTTTGTAAATGTGTCCAATTAGGTCTATTAGGCCTAGTGAAGAAATTGAGGACAAGTAGTCTAAATATCAAGACCAAGTCTAATGATTTGAGGTATTTTGTGTTGTCCACAAAGGGTATCTAAAACAGTAGAAACACAAATCAAAACTTGATATTGTTTGAAGTTGTAGCAAAAACTTCTCTGGAAAAGGCTACAAGGCTTAGAACCCCTCAAAGAAGGAACTACCCTCTAAAACCTATGGTTGAAGGATTGGTATATTAGATCATGTTTATAGAGGTCCAAATTGAAAATATATGTAATGGTTTCACCCCATCCAGTAATTAAGACAATTTTTCATACCTTTGGCACATTTTCCCTCTAGGGTCACTTGGGTGCCAATTAGAGAACCATAACTTGCATAGAGTTGGTTCAAGGATCTTGTAAGTACTTGAAAAAAGAGAGCATGAGAAGGATGGAAGGATTTTATAAGACTTTGAAGGAACTCAAAGGTTTGAGCCCTTGACTAGTTCCTCTAGACCCCCCTTTGTTAGAGAAAGCCTAGGTTGAGCTTGATGTGAGTAGTTATGTCTAGAAAAGGGTGAAGTCTCCAAGCTTTTGGAGTTTTAGATATGAGCAGTTAGTGGCTCTGCATCAAGTGGTATCAGAGCCTAATTATAATCTAAAGGATTTTGAGTAAAGATGTCTACATAGAATTTAGATGGAGAAGGCAATAGGATACCCACAAGGGTGACTAATGTAGAACTAGGAAAGATAGTTCAGAGTTTGAAGGATGAGATTAGAAGTCTCAAAGGAAGATTTGATAGGAGGGAAGAAGGTGAACACCTAGGAGATAGGGAATAAGAAGAGGAGACCCTGAGCAAGAAGATTGGGAAGAAGAGATACATGTAGACCATAGGTACCTTGTGAATGATCTCAAGACAGTGGCAAGGAGAACCAATGATAGTGAATTGGACTTGCCAATGTTTAGTGGAAAGATGGACCTTGACGTGATCACTAAATAGATTGATGCATTGGATTTCTTATTCATGTGTGATGAGATCCATGAGAATTAGAGGGTCAAGATTGCAAAATCAAGATTGAAAGGTGCAACGTTGACATGGTGGAACTTTCTCCAAGGAGAAAGAGTTAAAGAGAGAAAGAACATGATTTCCTCTTGGAAGACTATGGTGACTAAAGTCAAGGATTCCTACATCCCTGAAGACTATGAAGTGTAATTTCATATAAAAAGAAAAAACCTTAGACAGGACATGGATGTAAGGAGTTATACAAATGAATTTCAGAGACTGTTTGAAGACCAAGAAAACAAAGAATGAAAGTGAAAGGATAGCTAGATATTTGAATGGATTGAAGATGAATATTCAAGTTGAACTGAATCTTTGCAGCCCTGAATTTGTACATAAGTGCTATCAATTATCACTAAAAGTAGAAGATAAGATAAAAAGAAGACATGATCAGAACAATAAGGGGAGAGGTAATAAAAATAACTTCAGAGGAAGAGGAAACTCTTGGAAAAGAGGATACTCCTCAAAACCCTTTGAACAAAGCCAAATAGATAAATACCAAGGAGAGTCAAGTTGAGGAAACAACTTTAGAGGAAGGAGACCATTTAGAAGAGGAATATTTGGAGGAAGGCACAATGGAAACTTGAAGTGTTTCAATTGCAATCAGTTGGGACACCATGGAACCAGATGCCCTAAAAGAGGAGGAAAACATCAACAAGGAGAAAGGAGGACACAGATAGTTCAAGAAGATGTCCAATCCAAAGAACTAGACCCTAAAGAAGGTACATGTTTGATGATGAGACAAACTTTGTTGCAGACACCTCAAGTTCAAGAACCTCCACAAAGAAAGACCTTATTCAAAACCAACTAAAAAATGCCAAGGAAAGGTATGTAAGTTACTTATTGAATCCGGTTTAACAAAAAACTTAGTGTCTAATGAAATGGTGCAAAAATTAAATTTACAAATATTTCCTAATTCCTATCCATATAATGTTTCATGTCTTACTAAGGGTCAGCAAACTTTGGTGAAAGAACAGACTTGGGTTGAGTTCTCAATAGGATACTATAAGGATACAATCATATGTGACATAGTTAAAATGGATGCATGCCATATACTTTTAGGCAGAACCTGGCAATATGATTTGGATGCCACACATAGTGGAAGAAAAAATACATATACCTTAATTAAGAATGAAGTCTCCTACACCATGAAGCCTCTATCAAACCCAAACCAGAAAAAGAACCCATTGTGATATTCATGGGGGAAAAGGAAATGGTAAAAAAAAATAGATGAATTAGAAGAAGGGGGTTATGCATTAGTTTTAAAACCAAAAGATCAGGAAGTTCCAAAGAAGAATAAACTGGTACCAAAAGAAGTACATAATCTGTATCAACTTGCAATCATGTAAAAAATCTATGTAAGTACTTAATCCAAATATGGCCATCCCTAGAAGTATGACACAATTTGTGAAGTCTATTTTATGTTATAAATCAGAAGATTCAGATTAGTTCAATTTATAGTGCATAAAAAATGCATTCGTTGATTGTGGAGATTCGCAAAAATTTATATGGAAAATTGAGAATATTGATGTTACAACGACAATTTTGTGGAAGATATTTGAATATGAGACATACCAAACTAAGATAGGAGTTGAATAAAAAAAAATTGCATTGAAGGAGAGTGAATTTTGCTACCTTGAATTTATGAACAGATTTTGTACTATGATTTATCTACATATTGAACATTGTCATGGTGTACGATGGCAAGCTAAACAGTTTCGTGATTCCAAAAATTGTTTACCACCTAGTTGTATCCTTTCAATTATAGATTTCTTTGAGAACTATACTGATGAAATATAACTGATTGTATGTTTGAAGTCATTTTTTGATATTCAACCAAGTTACAAATGTGATGATAAACATTATCAGTTAATGTATTGTCATTGATGTCAACTTATTTGAGTATCATTATGGTAACAAACATTTGTTATGGATTGAAGATCTAGAAAAAAAAGTTTGTGGTTGGTAAATGAAGATTTTTGTATACACCGAGAGACAGTGAACACCAAGTAAAACACAGTGTATACCGAGCACATTGATAACTGAGCTAGGGATCGCCGAAACAACATGGTATTGACTGAGCAGTTAATTCAAACTGAGTCCGACTAGAATGCTGAGCTGGCAATTGATGATTCCAAGGTAAATAATAAGGTTTGTTATGTTGATCAAACGGTTATGAAAATTCAAGGAAGATCAGACGACGAAGATTGAAACATGTTTTTAACACAACTACTGAGGAAGGTTTAAGCATCAAAATTAACGATGGAGATTAAGCGAAAAAATCTGAAGGATGGAAATTAAATGAGTTATGATGTCTTTATAAGAGATAAGAGATTCATTATGAAGCATACATGATGTTATAATGTGCACATGCAAAGTTTATGCATGAATGATCAAACTGGTTAAAGACAGAACTAAGCATTTTTCTGTAGACATTACCGAGCAATAAAGGAAAGAGCATTACCAAGCAGAACAAAGTATGAAGAATCAGAGGAACTAAAGTGAAAAAAATGATCAAAGGTATTATGTACTTAGCATAGATCTAAAAATATGAAAAACAAAGTTGTATTTGAATCAGATCATTACTATATTAGTTTAACCATTATTATAGATAAATCTCTTAATTGAGTAGGACGTGAAAGTTTTTATTATGACATTCTCATGAATGTTGAGTGTTTTCTTGATGAACCCATAGTGAATGAATTGTCAAGAGAGAATTGTTAGTTTTAAATCCTCTAACAAGGTCACATTTAATAGTGTGCATTGTAACCTTTAACAGGGTTGGCTCTTAACCGAGCTCACTTCAAAAGAGTGAAATATTTTGGGTTACCGGTCCCAGGTGGTTTTTCCCTTAGCAGGGTTTCCAAATTAAAAATATATGTGTCAATGTGTATGATTTTTGTGGATTGTTAATTTTCTTTACACATAATTTATCTGCATTGATTGGTAATCACAGTATTAATTTACTGCTACTCGGTAAACACTAAAGGACTAAAGTTTGAAGTTATAGTTTACATTTCACCGAGTTGATTTATATATTTGAAATTGTTTTTATATACATTTGGAAGAATTTGGGACTGTAGGATAATTGGGAGTCAAATTATTCACCCCCCTCTCAGTTATTCCAAAAATTAGTATCAGAGCCTAGAGTGCTTAGAAAGAAAGTTTTCAAGGACTTGAGCTAAAGATCAAGATGTATAAGAGAGATGCACTGAAGCTGAACAAGGAGAAATTCTCGACATAGAAAAGCAAAGTGAGACTACACCTATCAAGGATTGAAGATGACATTACAATATATCTGGACTCTGAATTCATCCTACCGACTGGACCCTTGACTGTTAATCAAATGAAAGAGAAACATGAACACACAATTATAATGGTAGATATTATTTCTTCTCTTAATGATGCCAAATTTGAATATATCAAGACATTTACATCAACCAAGAATATGTGGGACAAGATTACACTATTTTATGGAGGAGATGCAAATGTACTGAGAGCTAAAGCTGAAAGTTTCTGAGGAAAATTTGATGACATGAGAATGAAAGAAGGTGAGAACATAACACAGTACAAAAACTGACTCAGGGAGGTTGTAAATGTTATTCAAGGAGTAGGTGGAACTATTGATGAAGACAATATTGTGAGTAAGATTCTTAGAACTTTTTTGCCTATTTATTCTATAAGAGTCTCTGCAATACATGAAATGAGAGCTGCACCTGGAAACAATATTATTGTTGATAGTCTTGTTGGAAGATTGATTTCTTTTGAGCTGAATAAATTTGACAATAGTGTTGTACCTACTATGGAATCTGCATTTATTTCTTCTTTGAAAATTAGTAAATATGGTAGCAAACACATGATTAGAAATAACAATGGTGATAAAGAGCTTGATGAACTTGAAGCATTAATGGTTAGAAGATTGCACATAGACAACGCAAGATATAAAGTTAAACTACCTTTGATATGTTTTAACTGTAAAGAAATTGGTCATTTTGCTGCAAGATGCCCTAATAGAAATAATGATGAAAGAAATGATAGATCTAATGATAGAAAAGATTACAGAGATTATAGAAGTAACTGACAATATGACAAAAGGAATATCCAAGATTAAAAAGACAAAGACAAGAAGGCTTTTCACAATGCTAAAGATAAAGATAATGATACTGGTTATGACAGTGATGAAGATATTGAGACAATATTTGTAGCTTTGAAAGAAGATTCTGAAGAAGATGAAAGGTATGTTGAGACAACATTTATTTCTAAAGTTAGTAAACCTGACATTTGGGTTATTGATAGTGGTTGTTCACATCACATGACTGGAGATAAAGGAATATTTGAATTTATTGAACATTATGATGGTGGATATGTTAGAATGGGAAATGATACACCTTGTCAAGTGAAAGGAAAAGGAACTATAATGTTGAACAATCAAATCAAGTGTGAGAATGCATATTGGGTGAAAGGACTTAATTATAATCTGTTAAGTGTTTCATAGTTGAATAACATAGCTCACCGAGTTTCTTTTGAGAACAAAAAAGCTAGAATAAATGATGGAACAGGAAAATTGATCGACACTAGTGAACAATTAAAAGGTAATCTATTCTATCTTGACATTGCTGAAACTACTTTCTTATTGGATAAAAATGAAGATGTATGGTTATATGACATAAAAGGATTTGTCATGTAAATTTTTACAACATGGTTGATATTAGTAAGAAAATAAAATTTAGAGGCTTACCGAGCTTATATAAACTAGACCATGTAATATGAAAGAATTTTTAGATGGGAAAGATGTCAAAATCTAGTTTTAAGAGCGAGAAATTTTCATCTAATGGTATTTTGGAGTTAGTTCATACAGACCTATGTGGACCAATGAGAACATAGAGTTATTATGGGGACATATACTTTATTTTATTTGTTGATGAACACTCTAGAATGATGACTGTCATGTTCCTAAAAGAAAAATCTGAAGCATTTAAGATGTTCAAATGGTACAAAGATAAAGTGGAAAAGGAAACTGGAAGAGAGTTGAAGTGTTTGATATCTGATAGAGGAGGTGAATTTATTTATGAAGAGTTCACTAACTTTTGTAATGAGTATGGAATCAAAAGATAGGTTTCTGCATCGAGGACACCACAACATAATGGAATTGGTAAAAGAAGAAATGGATCAATTGTAGATTATGCTAGAACACTGATGATCAAAAATAACATTGCTCAAACATACTAGAGAGAAGATGTTGGTACTGTTACCTACGCATTGAACCGATTACAACTGAAGAAAGATACAAATAAAACACATTATGAGCTATGGTATGGTTATACACCTAATGTGAGTTATTTTAGAATATTTGGAAGTCATTGTTATATTCTGAAAGAAGATAAAAATGGTGAATTTGACTCAAAAAGTGATGAACGAATATTTATTGGATATTCTACTAAGAGTAAAGCTTACAAATGTTTGAACAAGATATATAACAAAATCATTGAAAGTGCAAATGTGAAAGTTGATGAATTTGCTGAGAAGAATGATGAGGATAACATGAAAGAACCTGTAGATTATAATAAATTTGTCTATATGGAAGAACCTGAAACTATGCCTGCACAAACACCTAACATTCCAATGCAACCGAGTAATGTTACCGAGCAACATGAAGCACATACCGAGAATAAAAAAAATGATACAACTAAAGATCATGATCAAGATCACAATGAATTGATTGGAGAACACAATGAAGAACAAAGAACTGAACCTAAAATTGCAAAATATGTGAGAAGACATCATCCATAAAGTCAAATTATTGGAGATAAAAGAGCTGGCATGATGACACAAAGTAAGTTTAAAGACAACACATGTTTAATTTGTGAATTTGAACCTAAGAATGTTAGAGAGGTACTAGAAAATTAAGAATAGATCACTGCAATGAATGAGGAAATTGAGAAGATACAAAAAATAAGACATGGACATTAGTACCGAAACTAAGTGATAAGAATGTCATTGGCACAAAATGGATATTTAGAAAAAAATTGAATAAGAATGGAGATGTAACCAGAAATAAAGCAAGATTAGTATGCAAAAGGTATGCATAAGAAGAAAGTATTGACTATGGAGAAACTTTTGCACCCGTTGCTAGACTTGAAGGAGTTAGAACATTACTTGCATATACATCATATAAAGGATTCAAAGTATATCAGATGGATGTTAAATCTGCATTTTTGAATGGAACATAGAAGAAGAGGTATACATTGAACAACATGAAGGATTTGTTGATCCTGATTAGACAAACATGATATGTAAGTTACACAGAGATTTATATGGTTTGAAGCAAGCACTAAGATCATGGTATGATAGAATACATTCCTATCTTATCAGTATTGGATTTATTAGAACAAGTGATAACAACAATTTGTATTTGAAAGGAGGAAGTGATGATAAAACTCTTATTGCTGACATTTTTGTTGATGATATTATATTTGGAGGAAATGATAACCTATGCACATCATTTGCTGATGAAATGAGGAAAGAATTTGAAATGTCAATATTTGGAGAGATCAATTTTTTTCTTGGCTTGCAAATTTTACAACAGATTGAAGGTATTGCAAATTTTACAACAAGGAAGTACTGACAACATTCAGAATGGAAGAATCAAAACCTGTTGGAACACCTATGGTGACAGGATGCAAACTAACAAAAGAAGATAAGAAACCTAAGGTAAACCAAACCTGGTATAGATCTATGATTGGAAAGTTGATGTATGTTCTTCACACATGACCAGACATTGCACACACAGTCAGATTTATTGCAATGTTTTTTGCTAACCCTCGAGAATCACATATGACTGATGTAAAAAGAATTTTTAGATATCTGAAGAACACTGAAGACTATGGATTATGGTATAAGAGAGATGACAAATTTGAACTGAAAGTTTATACTAATGTTGATTGGGCTGGGAACATTGATGATAGATAGAGCACTAGTGGTGGAACATTATTTACAGGAGAAAGATTAGTTACTTGGATAAGTAAAAAGAAAGGATGTATATCTCAGTCAACTGCAGAAGAAAAATATGTTGTTGCTGCTGAAAATTGTTCAAATATTGCATGGATAAAATAAATTTTGAAAGGTATGAATGAATAGATCACTGACCTAGTGATAATTTACTGTGATAATACTAGTGCGATAAATATTTCAAAAAACCCTATGATGCATGCAAAGATAAAGCATATATCTATCAAATATCACTACTTGAGGGAACAAGTACAAGATAAACAAGTGATACTGGAATATGTATAATCAAAAGAAAAACTTGCATACATATTCACTAAACCCTTACCAAAGGATACATTTGAGTACTTGAGAGGTGGACTAGGGGTTCGTCCCTTCTACTGGTCACTAAGCTAACTAGGAGGTTGCATCAACCTACATATAATCAAAATATCAATCATGTTGTTGAAAAGATGAACTTGATTGACACACACATTTTAGTACATCGCAAGGTACTTACTACACCAAACACTAGAGATATTTTTTGGCTACTGAAGAGTTGGATATTTCTTTTTGGCATTGTTGTTGAAGGGAGAGAGATCGATGAAATATCTAAAGGGAGAGAGAAATAAAATATCCATCCATCAAAGGGAGAGAATGATAAAGGGAGAAATGAAATATCTCTCTATAGAGAGATATAGAATAGAAGAGTCAAATCTATAGGGAGAGTCTGCATGGTGACTTTTTAATGCTGACACATTTTATATATTCAAGCTTGGGAGAGCTACATAATTGTTATAGTTGTAGAAAAAAAGTTTGGTATTTCTATGGCATTTTCATATTGCATATTTCATATTGTGTTGCCATCAATGCCAAAGGGAGAGATTGATGAACTACAACTCATTGTATGTTTGAAGTCATTTGTTGATAGTCAACCGAGTTACAGATGTGATGATAAACATTATCAGTTAACGTATTGTCATTGATGTCAACTTATTTGAGTATCATTATGGTAATAATTTTTTTTTATGGATTGAAGATCTAAAACAAACAAAGTTTATGTGGTCGGTAAATGAAGAGTTTTGTATACACTGAGAGACAGTGAACACTGAGTAAAACACAATGTATACCGAGCACAGTGATAACTGAGATAGGGATCATCGACACAACACAGTATTGACTGAGTAGTTAATTCAAACCGAGGCTGACTAGAATGATGAGCTATCAATTGATGATTCTGAGGTAAATGATAAGGTTTTTTTATGTTGATCAAACAGTTATGAAAATTCAAGGAAGATTGGACAGCGAAGATTGAAACATTTTTTTAACAAAACTACTGAGGAAGGTTTAAGTAGAAAAATCAACGATGGAGATTAAGCAGAAAAATGTGAAGGATATAAATTAAATGAGTTATGATGTCTATATAAGAAACAAGAGATTAATGATAAATCATACATGATGCTATAATGTACACATGCAAATTTTATGCATGATTGATCAAATTGGTTAAAGACAGAACTGAGCATTTTTCTGTAGACATTACCGAGTGATAGAGGAAAGAGCATTACCGAGCAGAATAGAGTATGAAGAATTAGAGAAACTTAAGTGAACAAATTGATCAGAGGTATTATGTACGTAGCATAGACCTAAAAATTTGCAAAATAGAGTTGTATTTGAATCAGATCATTATTGTATCAGTTCAACCATTTTTACAGATAAATATCTTAACTGAGTAGGATGTGAAAGTTTTATTATGACATTCTAATGAATGTTGAGTGTTTTATTGATGACCCCATAGTGAATACATGGTCAAGAGAGAACTTTTAGTTATAAATCCTCTAACAAGGTCATATTTAATAATGTCCATTGTAACCTTTAACAGGGTTGGCTCTTAACCGATCGCACTTCAGAAGAGTGAAATATTTTGGGTTACCCGTCCCAGGTGGTTTTTCCCTTAGCAGGGTTTCCACATTAAAAATATATGTGTCAATGTGTATGATTGTTGTGGATTGTTAATTTTATTTACACATTACTTTATCTACATTGATCGGTAATCACAGTATTAATTTACTGCTACTCGGTAAACACTAAAGGACTAAAGTTTGAAGTTACAATTTACATTTCACCGAGCTGATTTATATATTTGAAATTGCTATTATATACATCTGGAAGAATTTGGGACTATAGGATAATTGGGAGTCAACTGGTTCATCCCCCCCCCTCATATTTTTTCTAACATATACATTTTCCCCTCAATCGCAAGTGAGTGATAAAAACCCACAATGTGATTTGGATGGTATAGAAAGTAATGATCCAAATTATCCCATTATTATCAAGGATGTTCATTTCTATATCAGGGATGATAAGGTTCATGATAGGAGCTATGCAACCCATTGTTTTTCAATGTTTTTTGAGGATCTTGAGAATCACATGATACATGCTTCACAACACTGGATTTTATCTAATGGTTGTGTGAATAAGTTCATAAATTTTGAAATTGATTTTCATTCTCATTTTAAAGTTATTATTTACTTTTAATCTAATTCCAGAGCATGTACATGTATATATTTAAATTCTTTAATTACATGTTTTTGTAATTGGTTTTGATTTGATTTATAATTACAAGACAATTTAAGTCTGCCAATGCCTTTAATTGGCTATCCATGCAACATACAAAATGTGAAGTTAATTTTGTGTGGAAATTTTTTGAAAGTAGACATGGGAAAGGAGAGCAAGATGGAGCAGGAGCATGTGTGAATTGTGCACTTCACCAACATGAACTTGCAGGTACAAATGGTGTGAATACATAATGTTTATATCTATTTCTTAATTTAAATTGCACAAGGTATATATATTTGGAGCTTCTTCATTTGCTTTAAACTAATAGTTAGATATTTATTTTTTAGGTAATAGCATTGACAATTCAAAGGAAATTGTTGAATGGTGTTGAAGTCATTTTGCTAGTCCTGAAACAACATACAACAAACATTATTTTTGAGAATTCAAAGGTAAAATCTTGTGTTTAGATTCTTTTAAAATTTACAATTGAAGACATGTGTTTCACTTTTATACCATGTAAGTACATTGATCTAAAAATGTGCTTGAATCTCATTGAACATGTATATGTAACAAATATTGATCGATCTAATCCTTACAATTGTTAATCAATTTTTGGTATTAGAAGTTTACATCAAGTGATGACTACAGGAAACAACAAGCCTCCATTGATTCAAGAAACAGAAAAATCATGCTTTTGTTCCGATTGTGTTGAAAAAAATAAAATAGTCAATACAAGAATATTGCATGTGGATATGTTTCACAATGGCCAATGAAACAGTTGATCAAAATGCCTCCTTATGAAGATGATGAAAATGACATAGACATTCATGATCTTATATATTCAGATGATTATGAACGTGTTTCTGATTTAGTTGTGACAGGTGTGTGTGTGTGCACATTAAATCTTTTATTTAATTTTAATTTATAAAAAGAGATGTTTATATTTTATCTTCCTTTTGTTTCTAATTTATGGGATGATTTCTTTATAGGTGATATTTTTTTTATGGTTGCGGATCTTGAGAATACAAAAGGTGTAGATTATTATCTACTAAGATGCACGAAAGCAAAATACAAATTGCCAGAAATAATAATAGACGGTGATGGACAAGAGTATCCTACTAGTTCAGTTGTTATTGAAGGCACCTATTATTAGCAAACAAAGATAGACAAATATGGTGTTCAATTTATTGATTACATGTCTGGCCAAAAATTTCTACATTACAGTCACTTGTTTAGTGATAAAGTTGCAATTTGAGACAATGCCAAAAAAAAGGACATGGAAACCAAAAGTGGAGGTTTCCTATTGAAGAACATGAATTTTTTTTGGAGATAATAAAAGATAGAGAGGATCTAAAATAGATGTATTAGGATCTTTAGGCTTAGAAAATTGTTTAATTATGGCTTAAACTTTCATATTTGAGCTAGAGATACAACAGACTACTATATAGTTTGAGTTCTAGGAGTGGTTATATATATAAATTTGGATTATATAATTAGTTTTCACACACACACACACACACACACACACACACACACACACATGTGTGTGTGTGTGTGTGTGTGTGTGTGTTTGTATGTATTCTTTGAAGGTTCAAGTATTTTGATATATGTAGTTTATGTTTGCTTTTATACTAATTATACATGTATGCTTTGAACGTTCAAATATTTTGATATATACAGTTTATATATGCTTTTATACTACTTATACTTGTATGCTTTGGAGGTTCAAATGTTTTGATATATGCAGTTTATGTATGCTTTTATATTTCTTATACATGTTTAATTATGGCTTATACACATGTATGCTTTGAAGGTTAGATTGTATTGATATATTCTTATACATGTATTCTTTGAAGGTTCTAATGTATGCTTTGAAGGTTCAAATGTAATTATGTATATTACTTAGATATTACTTACATTGCCTTAAGACATCCCCTTAAGACATCCCCTTAAGACACCCCCTTAAGACACCGTGCCTTAAGACATCCCCTTAAGACTAGCTTCATATCCCCTTAAGACATCCCCTTGAGACATCATGACAAGTTACATCCCTTTAAGACATTGTGACTTTACATCCCCTCAAGACATCCCCTTAAGGCTAACTTAATAGACATGTCCCCTTAACACTAACTTCATATCCCCTAAAGGATCAATTTTTTTGATATATATAGTTTATGTATGCTTCTAAACTAATATGTCATTACTTATATGCCAATATATAATATTTAGATATTGAGGCTTATATTATTATATGCTCAAATTACTTATATGTCACTTATATTGCTTTTAAATATTTCATTACTTATATGCCATGTGTTAGTTATATTGCCTACATGTGTTACTTATATTGCTTAAATGTTTTACTTATATGCCATGTGTAACATGTGTACTTGACTTACTTATATGCTTATATGCTTACATGTATTATGTTGGAATAATGGAAGGGTGTGTACTAAGAGGGAAGGGGTGAATCAACACCCTTAAAAACTTTTACACTTTAAACCTTAGTAATCATTGCTTGCATAACCGACCATTGTAGATTTTCTACTTCATGCATGTAATATCATAGCATAAATGTAAGTGCATGTAAACAAACATAGAAACATTCATGAAATTTATTTACACGTGACACAAGAATTGGTATTGCAGAAAAGCCCTATTAGAAGGTAAAAACCGCAGTGGCGATGAAACCCACAAAGCTTCACTATCTGCAGAATGGAAGGTGCCGGTTAAGGCTACAAGTTTTGATCACTTCTGATGATCTTACCTTGTTAGGAGTAATATGTTAGACTTGTTAATTCTACTCGGTCAAGAGGTTTCAGCAACACAATGTATGTGTGCACTTGATTAAGAGATTTACAATAAGACTGTTAAGTCCACCTTCTTGAAGGATTTTTCTGTTTTCTACAATTATTAGAGAGTAGACAAAAATATAGATGACCTGATAGCTTGAAACCTTAAATTATTTATTATAGATCCATTAAGTTCACAAAATTGTATATCACCTATTGTGATGAATAATACCTCTATTCTGCTCAGTAGCCTTGCATGTAGTTCTTCATAACTTAATTCTCCTTTATCTGTCCTTCTGCATGAAACTCTCTAGCTGATCCATAGATGTCTTTCTTCGGCTACAATAATCTTGTTCTTGATTGATTATAAATCTATATATACAATGTCTTGACCTAATTAGGTTTCACATTTTTCTTGAATAACTCTAATGATCAAAGATTTACAACTTGACCTTGATCTCCTAGTTTGTATGAATACAATCAGTTAACTAATTGCATCCACATATTACTCTTTTCTTGATCCACAAAAAAATGGTTGTCTAGCTAAGCATAAATTTTTTTTAAAGATTAAAGTGATTTAGCTGACGTGTAGTTTGAGATCCACTTTTCTTGGGAATAAAATTGTCTCTCGGTAGACTGGTATTTGATGATGTCTTTGTATACTGTGCTCAGTGATTTCTCTATAAACTATGCTCGGTGATGTCTCTGTAGACTAGTACTTAGTGATCACTACACGAGGTGTTCAAAGTATTTTGATGATCACCACACTTAACCATTTTGGTGACTACTGTGTTTGACCATTTCGGTGACCACTATGTTTGGTGAAAGCTATCACTTGGTGATCATGCGACCGATGGTCCAAATCTGTTTTCTTATTATACTAATAACAACATCTGATCTTTTAAGGATTATCAATCTCCCCCTTTGGCATTAGTATCAAAAACTGATATGTGTAGTATATACACCAAGTGTTTTACCTTTTCAATGACTACCCCTATGTGCATGCCTCGGTACAATGTTTACTCCTTTGTAATGTATATACATGTTTTCCTTGGTACATTTTCCCCCTTTGTGGATACAATGTATGTACACATGTTTTCTCCCTTTTTTGAAAATAATGACAAAGATGTAGTACTTACAACTTGTTAAATATATGTGAATGGGATTGGTGTATGACTGCCATTAGCTTGTCCCATTTTTCCTTGAGGTGCTCGAGGTCCATGTGCTCCAAAGTGATTCTAGCGTGCATGTCATAGATACTCTCTATGATTGAGATCTCTGGGGTGGCATTTAGAGTCTTTCCAGAAGTCATGTGTGTCAACAACAATGTGAGATTCGGTAGTAACATAGCTTGTAGCATAGTTACTTCATCTCTGCTTTTTCTTTCTGCCTTTTATATCTCAAGTCTCAACCGTTTAGATTCTACAATATTCTCATAATGCAATTGGAATGCATTTACTTTGGTTGATAGACTTTATGCACTAGCTTTTAGATCTTCATCTATTTTATCTATCTGTTCACTATGCTTGGTAGTGAATTGCTCTAGTGTGCATAACTTTTGAACTAAGTTAACCACTTTTGATATAATTGGTTCTATCATAGTTACTAGTTCAAAAATTTTCACCTTATTCTCTACCACTTCTTGGCTGATTTTCTCGGTGAGTTTGTATTGGTACTTCTCTTATGCTCATTCCTCTATGACCTTCTCGATGTCTACATTTTGTGTTGTGATTTCCTCAGTCAAAACTGTAAGTTGATCAACTATGAGTCACTAGTACATTTGACCTCATTTTTCTACCAAAATTATCGACCATTAATTAAAAAGGTTTAAGTTGGTCGGATTATAGAAGGAAAAATTTGTTTTTTTTTAAAATCCATGCCCGTGTTGTTCGATATTTCAACCAATACTATGTCAGTTGAAATATCGACAAACACAGGGATATAACTTTAAAAAAAAAGATTTAAATTCTCATTTCATTTTTTAGGGCAAATGAAGTGTTGCAGCGCGCGAAGGATTTCCATCTTCTAAGCTACACACCAAGGGATATAGGAATGGAGCTTATTCCAGATCATGAAGAGCCAGACCCTATGCTAGCAACATATCTAGCACCCAAGGTTAATAGCATATTCCATCTTTTTATGTTATCAATACATTAATGAACAGAGGGATTTAATAACCCTGTTAATCTATTTGGCATATGTAGCTGTAAGATTCATTATGTATCTACAACATCAGGTATTTGGTTGAACAGTCTGTATGTTGTGTGTTATGAAACTAGTAGAAGCATTAACGTCTCATTTTAAACCCCTTCGATGCATTCATAGTTAGCTACCATTTAATTAACTGGTCTTCATCTTACACAGTCGGTGTGGAATAAACAAATACCTTTGACTGTTGTCATCACATGATTAAATCCATTTGATTTTGTTTATCTAGTTTTGTTTTAAATTTACTTGGA
>MU224301.1:367738-438139 GCA_018584345.1 Thuja plicata
AGCATCTTTTGCACCCTCAAATTTAGTGAAGAGAGAAATTCCATTGATACCCTTTGGATAAAGAAGCTTCACAACATAAATATGACATCCTACCATTACTACTAGGTAAGCATTTCCAAGGGATCATTGATGCTCTATCCTACGCTATGGAATTTGTAAGTACGCAGGATATTTGAGTATCATCCTACCTGAGTTTCATCCCTTTAGACACAAGGTCACTAGAATATGCCTTTTTGAAAATTCAAATACTTCATAAGCCTTTAGAAAGAAAAACTGTCATATATATACCTGATTCGACCCCAGTCAACAACAAGTTGGCCTGAAGGGAAAAAAGAAGTTGTCCAGGAATAAAGAGGATTGATACCACTTCTACCATCCTTTGAAAGACTGGTTTTAAAGTTAAACCTGAACTATGATGTCTCTGCGAGTTACGTAGGCAAGGCCATCTATGATGAGCCCCTAAAGCATTAGGTTTGGCCCTTAGGTCTTGTAATTTTGAGTTCTTATTTGATCTTGCCACCCATTACCAATATTTTACATATTTTGCATCTCTTTACGATATTAGTTTTAAATACCTTATGATTGATTTAGCTAAGTTATTGATGTAGCTTATCTTACGATCGTGTATGTAATAAACTATGAATTGTATATCACACATCTAGTTGTGTAGCCATATATACAAGTGCAAGAAATAGAGCTGAGGCAAGGAGAAGTGAGGAAATAGAGCTGAGCCATATATATCTAGTTGTGTAACCATATATACAAATCATCATCGAAAATATGGCTAAAATTTACTAAATCATGTGCCCAGGATTCCTAGTCTTCAAGGCCTTCCTCCCAAACCTGCCAATTCAAATTGTCAGCAATGCCATCTTCTAAATGTCACATTTCTGGTCGCATTTTTTTTTAACCAAAAGTTAGTGTTGGTCGATTTTTTGACCCAGACACATTAGTATGTTCGACGAGAATTCTATGCATTCGATGGAGATTTCAACGAACTTTGGTGGATATCTCTACTAACCAATGGTATCATTTTTGACCTTTATATTAGTGAGTTCGACAAGAATGCTATGCATTTGACGGCTATTTTGATGAATGTTGGTGGATATTTCTAGTGGCTAATGGTCTCAATTTTGACCTTTACATTAGTGAGTTCGACGAGAACACTATGCATTCAACGGCCATTTTGACGAGCGTTGTTGGATATTTCTACTGGCTAATGGTCTCAATTTTGACCTTGACATTAGTATATTCGACGTGAATGCTATGAATTTGACGGCTTATTCAACCAATTCATGTAGAAAATTTTGGTCACCTATTCAACCAATTCGTGTAGAAAATTTGACTATTTCTCATTGAAAAATAGGGTGAAATTTACTAGTGGGTGCAGTTTGATCAATCTGTGTATCTGATACTACTTGCAATAGGATTTCCTTGGTTATTTCCAAGACTTGTGTATTCTTGTGCTCCTTTTTTAGCTTGTCCTATAGTGCTTTCCTTTTGCATAGTTCTCCATACCTTGATAATGACTCAGGGTTCAGTGTCCTTGGATTACAGGTGAGTATGTCTATTATTTCATCAAGTGTTACTGGTTTTCTTCCTTTCTTTTGCTTCTTCTTCTTTTGAATGGTGCTGGAAGCAAGGGAATGAAGGATTATAGAAATATATTTTTCTTGCTTTATTTCTTTTGGTGATTTATTGGGAGGTGTGGTGCCTTTGGTATGCTTCTCAGTGTGAACCTTTTGTTCATTTGTATATGTCTCTACTTCAACTTTTTCTTAACCTACAGCCTTATCTGCCTCTTTAGTGTTCTTGGTAGGTGCATCACTCTATTTGTCCTCTCCACTTGTATCTTTCTTCTCCTCATTTGTATCTTTCTTAGCCCCATGTCCATCACCTTTTTCCATTAGTATGTTTGCATCAAGCTTAGGTGGTGTCCTCCATGATTCAATAATCTCATTGATAGATTGTATTAAGTAAGGGATTTTGCCTGGTATAAGTGCCTGTGCAACATCAGTAGTGACGTGTTCACTTGTTGGATTGCTGGTAGTGGTGACATCTTCATCTTCCTTGGCTTCATTAGAAGGATATTCATGAATGACATCTTGTATGGTTATGTCTTGTTCCCTTAATGATTGTAATATTTCAGGAATATCATCCATGACTTTGCTTGCTTCTGTGGTTAAGTCAATGGGAGTGATATCCTCGGTGTCATTGATGAAAATATTCTCGGGGATCAGTGTGGCCTCCTTCTCCTCATTGTGATTTGTCTTAGTTAGAGCCAATACCTTCTTGGGTGGATTAAATATTTGTGTCCAAATCTTATTGCTTTCTATATCAATCTCTTCTAACATGTCTTGTAGTACTTTGTATGCTCTTGTCTTTGTAGAAAATTTCTTGGAGTGCTCTTGCATGGTTGAGTCAATTTCTTCAACTACGGACTCGGGCATGAATGTAACTAGGGATCTCTCCCTCATTTGTTTCTCCATGTGAAATGCATATGTCCACCTAGCTGATATCTTATCATTTAGATCTTGTGGAATAAGAGCGTTAAATTGTATAGGTACATATTTGTATGCAACCACCATCTTGATTATGGCCTCTTCTATTTTATTCTGATCCTTGGTAGACAGAGTTAGCCACTGTCTAAACTTGTGATGTGATATACTACCAGTATTGATGATTGACTCTGCAATTTCATCAATTTTCTTTGGTGTTTTGGCCTTTTCTACTTGGAGTCTTTGTTCTCTTTCATCCTTTTCAGTGTCATCCTTGTCTTCTTTTCCTCTTAGATATCTCCTTCTTTGTTTCGGTGCTGATTTCCTGGTTGAAGATGTATTCTTTCTTTTCTGATAAGTTCTCACAGTTCCTTTCTTCAAGGGTGGTGAGTCTACATTTTTTGTTGTTTTGCTTCTTGTTCTTGATGTAGTTGTTACTTCAGTAACTTTTGATTTCTTGGTTGGTGGTGCATTTGATTCAGTAGACTCTGAATCACTTAATTCTTTACCTTCACCGATGGGTGACTGTTCCTTGGTGATATCTACTTGTTGTTTAAACTCTTCATCATTTACCAAAAGTTTCTTTTGAAGAGTATTCAATATTTTTGTCTTCTTCCTGTCTATTTTATTTACTACTAAACCAGTCTTTATTCTTGACTTGGCTTCCTCATATGTGCCAAATCTTTTCAAGGTTTTTTCCACTGGTTCATTCAGTAGGGTTTCAATAGCCTTTGTATCCTGATCAATGTTAATTTCATAGTCCAATGGTGGTAACCATGTTTTTCTCAGTTGTGCAGGTTTGGTGAGAGTGGTGTCAGTGTCAACTATAAAACATATCTCATCCTTGTATTTATCCACTAGTTGAGCAGGGATTCTCATCCTCTTCTGCATCCTAGTCTTGAATGTGGCAAAGTAGCCATCCATTAAAGGTGTGAATTTATCTCCTAGTGACTTAATGAAATCACTCATCTATGTAGTGATTGGTCGGTTTGTGTCCCAAGTGAAATTACCGACAAAAGGAAATAAGTTCTATAAATAGAAGAATGTGCACATTAGGAAGGAACCAAACTTACATGTATTAGATCAGGCTGATCTAATTGTTCTCATGTTCTCTTCCAGTTGCTTCAATAGTAGCTCGGATAGCTCTAGTTGCAGTCTCTTCTTCACTATTTTATATGCAGTGTCAACTGCTCCACATGCAATGTTGTTCATTCTTCTTGCTTGAAATATCTTGTACCCAATCACATATGCACCAAATTTCATCTCAAGGTCGGTGATTGAATTAAATTTTAAACCTCTATCGTCCCACTCGGCTCCAGTTAACTTTTCAATCTTGGGGCGTGAAGGCTGTTTTAGGGATTTTTCCTTCTCAATTATTGGATAACCAGTCTCTACATGAATCACATCCTTTGTGATTAGTTTTTTTTCATCCAACCACATCCTTGCATCATGCACTCGGCTGAGTACTATGCGTATCCATTCATTTTTTAACTCTCTCGGGAATAGTAGGGAATTGGTTAACCCTTTCACCTCAATGTGTTTGTACTTGTCTTTCAGGTTTTTTTTTCCTTTCATAGCTTCTGGTAAGCTTCCTCAATCTCCAAATCTCCAATCTCTACAACCTTGTAGTGAATGTATGCATAGATGTCTTCAACCAACAAAATCCTAGTAGGGATACTCAAAAATGCTCCTTTGTTGTCGGGTTGAGCAACAACCTCAGGGAAAAACTTGTAGTTAGGCTCCTCACAGGTTGAGTTCTTTATCAAGGTGATCTTTTTTTCCTTTGTGTTCTTGATCTTCATGAACCATAAAGTGGTTTCCATTGTTCGATAAATTTAGGGCTTCTTCACAAATAAATTATTATCTCGGTGAGTCTAGATACTCACTTGATCTTTGCTGCGAGTCCTTGGAATCTATCGGAGTAGTTTAGAATCTGCTATGAGTTGCTTTTCAATCTTGTCACTCCAAATAGTTTTTCTTCACTCTGTTATTTCTCTTTATCGCTAGGTGAATGAAATGAGCTCTTGTCAAACTATTGATAGAGAATACCCTAAGTGATGCATTAAATGCTTTACCTACCACTCAGTCAACAAAATAGAGATGCTTGCGTAACTCACCAAATTCTTTAGCTCGGTGAATATACAATGCTCAGGGTAAGTGTCAACTCAGTTGTTCTTTTCACATGTACACTGACGATGCTCAGTATGTAGTGTTAACTTGGTTGTTCTTTTCCATGTTTACCAAAGTGTAGTGTATGCTCGGTTTTCATTGACCGACCAGACTAGATTCACACAATCATAACAAGTAATACCATAGTGCATCTTCATTCATGCTAATCTGGAATATTATCAATGAATGTTGGAACTAATGTAAAATATAGCTTTGTAGAGTGCAGTTACATACTTACTTGTATTACTTAGGTGGGGGTGGTGGAATCACTTAATCCATTAGATGAGGTGTCACCAATTGTAGTGCTTGGTCCAACATTATCATTATTTGAAACTTTCCTCCACATTTTATTTCTCATTCTCCTAATGTCTTCAATGGTATTTCCATTTTCAAAAGTGCTTGACTCTGTCACTCGGTCTCTGCAGTCCTTTCTTAAGTGACCGACCTTATGACAGTGTAAGCATTACATTCTAGTGTTAGTCCAATTTCTAGATCTTCGTATCCATTTCCTCATACATTTAGTAGCTATATGTCCATATCTACCACATGTTGTGCAATTTACCCAAGTGTTGTAATCCGAAACATTTGTATTAATGACTCTTCTCAATTGATATGAATTTTCTTGTTCTTTGGGTTTCCAGACTTTCTTTATCCTTTTTTTGCATTCATGAAATGTGTGGTCATGCATGTTGCAAGTAAAACAATGTTTTTCCATGTAAGATTTCTTCTTTAGTTTGTTCAACTTAGATCGCATTCATGTTCTTTTTGTCCATGCTTGTTATAGTTATAACAATTACCTATGAATGTAGAAGTAGTTTTAAGAATACCTTTTGCTTTGCTCTTGCAAACATTTGATGTGTGGCCTAGTTTACCATAATGATTACATGAACACTTCTTTGCTCTTGGATTTGTGTAGACATTCCTTTGATTAGCTCGGTTTGATGATTCTCCATGTTTGGTATACCCTAAACTGGTATTGTTGTTGAGTCTTCTTTGTCCATTCATAAATTCATCCATTCTCTTTGTACTATCTTCAACTTTCTTGATCATATCATTATGTTTTTGCTGAATCTTTGTTTCATGCTTCAGTTTCTCATTTTCTTCTTTTAGTTCACCAATAACTTCTAATTTTCCATTAAGTTCTATGTTCACTCAGTTGGCCTCATGACTCATAAGAACTATTTGATTGGTGATCTCAATGTGATGTTCAGCAAGTCTCTGTATCTCATATTCATTTTCTTGTAATTTTTAGTAATCTTTCTCCTGTCATCAATAGCTAAAGTTCTTTCCTGTTCAGCTTGTCTTGCATTATTCATGACATCAATCATTCTTACCATTTGTGTCTCTTAACCAATCTGCAGTACTTTCACTTGTTTAGTAAGATGTTGATTTATTTCATTTAGGTTTGTAATGCTTCCTTCAGATGTGTCAGATGTATTACCAGATCTAGATCTAGATGAATCAAATAGGTCAGGTATCTCTTCTTCATGATAGTCAGTTTCATTGTAGCGAGATGCTATGAATTTTATTTCATCCAATAACTCTTTCATTTTGTTTCTTGCCTCTTTTTATTGCTCAAAGAAAATCTGTATTTGCAACTTCTGATTCTCAATATTTTTATCAAGCCTATACCTTTCCATTGTATGATATTTTCTCTCAAGTGATTAAAATTTTCCAAATAAGAGATCTAGCTCTGATACAAATTGTTGGAATAATGGAAGGATGTGTAATGAGAGGGGAGGGGTGAATCAGTACCCTTATAAAAATTTACACTTTAAACCTTAGTAATCATTACTTGCATAACCGACCATTGTAGCTTTTCCACTTCATGCATGTAATATCATAACCTAAATGTAAGTGCATGTAAACAAACATATAAGCATTCATGAAATTCATTTACACATGACAAAAGAATTGATAATGTAGAAAACCCCTGTTAGAAGGCAAAAACTACGGTGGGGATGAAACCCACAAAGCTTCACTATCTAAAGAATGGAAGGTGTCGGTTAAGGCTACAAGTTCTAATCACTGCTGATGATCTTACCATATTAGGAGTAACATGTTAGACTTGTTAATTCTACTCGGTTAAGAGATTTCAGCAACACAATGTATGTATGCACTCGGTTAAGAGATTTATAATAAGACTGTCAAGTCCACCTTCTTGAAGGATTTTTTTTGTTTACTACAGTTATTAGAGAGTAGAAAAAAATATAGATGACCTGATAGCTTTCCATCTTGAATTGTTGATTACAGATCCATTAAGTTCACAAAATTATATATCACCTATTGTGATGAATAATACCTATGTTCTGCTTGGTAGCCTTGAATGTAGTTCTTCATAACTTATTTCTCCTTTATATGTCCTTCTGCATGAAACTCTATGTTTGATCCATAGATGTCCTTCTGTGGCTACAATCATCTTGTTCTTGAATAATTACACATCTATATATACAATGTCTTGACCTAATTAGGTTTCACGCTTTTCTTGAATAACTCTAATGATCAAAGGTTTACAACTTGACCTTGATCTCCTAGTTTGCATAAATATAATTAGTTAACTAATTGCATCCACATATTACGCTTTTCTTGATCCACAAACAAATGGTTTTCCCGCTAAGCATAAAACTATTTTAAAGATTAAAGTGCTTTAGCTGACGTGTAGTTTGAGATCCGCTTTTCTCGAGAATAAAATTGTCTCTCGGTAGACTGGTGTTTGGTGATATCTTTGTAGACTATGCTCAGTGATGTCTCTATAAACTATGCTTGGTGATGTCTTTGTAGACTAGTTCTCGGTGATTACTGCGCCCGATTTTCAAAGTATTTTAGTGATCACTACACTTAACCATTTCAATGATAACTGCACTTAACCATTTTGGTGACTACGATGTTTGACAATTTCGGTGACCATTGTGTTTGGTGAAAGATGTCACTCGGTGATCATGTGACCGACGATCCAAAAATGTTTGCTTATTATACTAATGACAAATTTTGATACTTTGAGGATTATCATATTACTTATGTTCCATATGTTACATAGGTACTTGACTTACTTATATGCTTATATGCTTACATGTATTACTTATATGCCATGTGTTACATGTGTACTTGGCTTACTTATATGATTATATCCTTATGTGTCACTTATATTGCTTACTTGTATGCTTATATGCTTATGTGTCACTTATATGCCTATATATGTCATTACTCATGTGATCCTAACTCATATATTAGTTTTCCATACATGTGGTCCTAACCCATATAGTTAAATGTAACATGTAATATGTAATATCCATCTAACATGTAATATGTAAAATGGAATGTCAACATGTAACATATAATATCCATCTAATGTATCATGTACAATGAATAAAAATGTCAACAATGTGTATAAAAATGTATCAGAGAAAAGTCCGTGCAACACATATAAAAATGTATAAAAACATATAAAAATGTCCACAACATGTATAACAATGTAGCACAGAAATGTCCAGAACATAAATATAGAAATGTATTAGAGAAATGTCCATAATATGTATAACAATGTATCATCTAGAAATGTCCACAATATGCACATATATAAAACAAGAAACTAACAAGTAATATCCCTATCTCTTTGGGCCATGACCTAATTCCTCCTCCAATCCATCACCTCCTCAGGGGGCCTACATTACATACAAAATACCATGTTAAACAATTACCAATTATACTCACATCATGTACAAAATTTAATATAATTTCAATATATATAAATTTACTCGTGCATCCTGATGAATAGGATCACCAGGTGCCTCCAAATCTCCATATGCTACACCTGTCATAAAATCCTGCATAATATATAAAATTCAAAACATATGTACACAATCAATTGATTTGAAAAATATATGTAGCAATATCTATCTAGATATATATAATTAAACCATTTTTATTCAAATTTTGGTTTCTTACCTTATTTCTCTCCTAGAACGCAAGCCCGATGCCAAATAACTCATAAGAGTGTAATGACACTGCATAAGGATCAATACGCTCATCCATAAGCAGAGTAGTAAAAGCTCCCGTCTGAACTTGTGGATTTTGTGGAGGAGGTGTACGGTGTACTGGAGGAGCCATAGGATGTATCAAAATATCCTCCTACCCCAAAATACTAGGCTTTGCATCTCCAAATCTGCATCTCCTAGTAGTGGACGGTCTCCGAAGTACCTGTCTAATGAAGGTTGACATGTCCTGGGGAGTGACTCCCTATAATATTTGTATCATTGGAAAATGGAAGAAATTCCATTTAGGACTGGTTTATCCCTCTGAGGAAGTGTTTTGGGGTCATTTCAAGCACCTTGGATGGGTCTTTGACTTGGATCTTCTTTTTCCCCCTGATTCTGCCCTATTTTCCACTTTTCTCCTACCTTTTCTGGCACCCTACTCTATGATTTTGAGATTTTTAACCTCAGGGTCAAGGTCAACCTCAAGCCTGACCTAGGTCAAGGTCAACCATAACCCTGACCTAGGTCAAGGTCGACCTCAACCTTGACCCAGGGTCCAAATTTTAGGATCCCAAAGTTTCCGGATGTTGGGCTTTAGAAAGATTTAATTCCCGCTTCCAGGTCGGCTATTTCAGTCTTCGAGGCAATGAGTCTTGAAATTATATTTAATATAGGTCCACTTCTGGGGGTATAGGTCTAATGGGAATTTAATTCTCCTATGTATTCCTCTCTAGAATATTGTGCCCTAGATTTGTATATAAGGAAGCTTTCTCCTCTCATTTTATCTAACCATCTAAGACTTGAAAAAGACAACTCTATGCATGATCTATTGAAGCAAGAATCTACTCTCAATCATTCAAGCATCCAATTCATCAATGAGATCCATTGGTAGCTATTGAAGGATTCAAACTCTATGGAGCTCTCTTGTTGAAGATTTCTCCATCCACATCCATGCAAGCTTCTTCCTGTTCAAAGATCCATTCAAGATTGGTGTTGAAGATCTGCAAGCAATTGATTTGAGACATCCTACATCCTACATTCTACATTCTTTTGGAGCATACATACTTATGGATCCATGGATTCAAATCGGCTACAAAGGTTTCTATACAAGCAAGATGAATTTATTCATTTATCTATGTAATTTCAATTTAATTATAAGGTTAATTCCAAAATTGGGGTTTGACCAAGGCAAACCCCTTCCCCCCAAAAAACAAACCATTTTTCTTGCAAGGACAGGTTCTAAACAATGAATTGGAGTGTAGATCTAGGTACCCTTTTCTGCAAACTGTCAAGATCCAGAAATAGATTTTCTGTCAGACTGTGCAGGTCAAAATCAGACTTTCTGGGTCAGAATTGGACTTTCTGGGTCAGAATAAAACTTTTTGGGTCAGAATTGGACTTTTTGGGTCAAAGGTGACATTTATTTTTGGGTCAAAATCAAACCTGATCCAGATTTGGAAAAGATTTCGAGGTTTTCTCCATCTCTGCATTTATGTTCCAGATCCGGTTGTAGAATTCCCAGAAACTCAGTACAGACACCCAAAAATCACATTCTTCAAATCTGTTGTATTTTGAGGTTAGTACTTGTCTTCAATTCATTTTAATCAAGGTTTTTTTATATACTCTTCATCCATTATTTGGGATTGTAAGACTTTCTTCTTCCTTCTTATTTCTGATCAATTGATGCTTTTATGCATTAACCATTTTCTTATGGTTGATCAAAGTGGATCTTTCCTTTATGAAATTTGGGGCTAAGAAGATAATCTTACCTTCTCCACTATACAATTTATCCAATAACAATAACAATACATTCAATTTCTACCCCACATCATTATTCTTATCTTACATTATGGTGACTTCCATATTAGATGTTACATTTTGGTGAACCCGCGATAGAAAACTCTTTATTTTTTGGTGTTAGATTTGCATTTTATGTTAGATCTTACATGCATTTAAAAGTAGATTTCTTTTATTCCCTTGCATTTATATGTCAAAAATAAACAAGATCACACATTTCTTTAAAAATACAAAAATATTTACATTTTTCATGCTTATAGATTTCATTTGCATGCATTTGGATATATTTAGATCTATTTTCTATGAATTTCTTTATTAGTTATCATGTTGCACAAGTTGTTTCAAGTGTTTTCCAAACATCCTTCTATAACTTTTGGGACTAAACAACATCCTCCTCTTACCTTACCATTGCATGGTGTTACACCTAGAAAGACTTTATTTAGTGCATGTGATGTTGCTTTGTCCTCTCTTGTATTACCTAGTAAGGATATATTAGAGAAAGAAGATGAATTTAATCTTTTTCTCCATCATATTTCTCTTTATGGAGATGAGTTGAGGATTGATGTTAATTCTTCTCCTAATATATGTCTTTTTGATGAGCCTACTTTAGAATATAATTTACCTTCTTTCCCCTTTAGGGATCAAGCTTTAGTGATTTATGGCGCTCCTACAATGTGATTTATTGATAGGGATGATAATCCTCCTATTTGGGATGAACCTTTGGATTTGGATGTTGATTACTCTCTTCCTTGTTAAGCCATTGTGGATGATCCTCCTATTTCAGATGAACCCTTGGATAAAGACATTGATTTATCTCCTCCTCATGAAGATGCCTTGATACAAGAGGGTGATTTATTAATGGATGACATATTCATACATGATGGTGACTCTTTTTCTAGAACACATTCCCCTTATCTAGACATTTTCGAGAAATAAAAAAACATTATAGATGCTTTACCTCCATTTAGGATTCCTTCTAGTGGTGAGGCATTAGCGGAGAATGATATGAATTCCCTTAATGCTCTCCCTCTTAGTGATGATCTTAAGGAGAATCAAGATCCTACCTCATCTCCTCCTAGGTTGTCTTATTTTCTTCCTTCTTGTGAATCTGTTTGTAGTGTTGAGACAACTAACATGGTTTATCCAAAACCCTTGTTGACTATCAAAGGTTTTCCTCGCATTACTATCAAAGGTAAACCTATGGAGTCTTTAGAGTCTTTCAATGATCAAGATTTAGTAGCTCACACCCATTGTATAAGGAATAACCCTCAATCTAATCTGGTGGTTCCTACTTCTTTACCACCTTCTCAACCCATTCTTCCTCCTCCACCCCGTCTTCCTAGCAAGGAGTATGATTTGATAAACCAATTGTGCAATAACCCTGCCAATATTTCTTTATGGGAGCTTCTTCAAAATTCACCTACCTACCATGAAGCCTTGCAAAAATCTCTAGAAACTCTTTCCACTCCACCTCCTAATCAAGATAAAATCAATGCCTTCTTATAGTTCATGCATGCCACCCCGGGTCCTCCTGACATTGCATTTACTCAAAAGGATTTACCTACTAAAGAAGTATAGAATCAATATGATTCTCTTATGGTTGTTGTTACTATCAATAAGAGTATCATTCATAGGAAATTGATTGACAATGGATCTAGGCTTAATATTTGTAGCATGGACATGCTTAAATCGATTAAAGTCGATCTTTCAACTATTCAACCTGACATTATTCCTATATGTGGCTTTGATAATATTGATAAGAACAATTTGGGAATCATTACCTTACCTATCAAAGTAGGTCTAGTCATCCTAAATACTCCTTTTAGTATTATTCTTGGACCTCTTAATTATAACCTCCTTTTGGGTAGACCTTAGTTGCATGATATGTATGTTGTTCCTTCCACCCTTCACCGTAAAGTCAAGATTATTCACAACAACATGATGTATACACTTCATGCGGATGATGCGCCAAATCCTTGTTTGAATATTCAAACCCAAAATACTCCTATTCCTAATAGTAATCCTTCTTCCTCTAATGCACATCTTGGAGATGATTGGGGAACCTTCAATTTTAATTCTACCTTTATTGGAGAGTATAAGGTTTTTGATCTTGATTTTATGAAGCAACAAAGAGAGTTTTAACAATGAGCTTTTGCTTCTACTTCTAATTTCCTTCGTAATAACTTTGTCACTTCTTCTACCCACTATGAATCTATCAAACATACTAATGATGACATATTGACTACTGAAGTTCCATTGACTCCTTCTGATATGGCTTCTTGTTATGGTCTTGGTTATATTTTACTAGTTAAACAAGGATTCCATGGTCAAGGATGTGGTAAGCATAAACGAGGAATTCAAATGCCCTTACAGAATGAGGGGCATGAGAATTCTTATGGATTGGGATTTAATCCTCAACAACACATAAATTTTAACAAAATATCAAACAACACTGCAAAACATGATGACCCTATGAAGGAATTTGACCAAGAAGTTCTTTTGCCTAAACTCCTTCATGCTAAGATGATTACTAGACCTAAACACAAAAAGAAACATAGTACACACTTGAAAACTCTTCCTTTTTGTTTGTATCATAGATTTCATGATGATTCTACTAATGAATGTCAATATTTACATTATAAGATTAGGCAGCTCATTGATAGTAAAGTTATTTATATATCATGTGGCAATCAGTTGTATTTCAATCCTGTTTTCTCTAAATAAAATTTATGTTCCTATTATGGAGCTCCACATTATGTAAACAATATTAGCCTAATCCTTGGGGGCTCATTGTCTTGCATAGTGTTGTGAGTGATATAATAGGTCCCCTTTCATCCTTGTTCCTATGCTTGGGGGGAAAGGATTCCATCTCCTTCTTTTCTATCTTTCTGGGATTCACTCTTCCCTTGGTTAAGTAGTATCTATCTATTATGTGATATCCAATCATACATGAAAATTTTGGTTTGCATTGAGGATCTATTTCCTTTATCATAACCTATTTCATTGTTTAACATTGGGTTTCCATGGTTGATAAATCTCTCACCTTGGAAAATGAATAGTGTGCTATCCCTCACAAGGGTTATTTTTTCACTTCTTGCATGATATCTCTTTGCATTCGTCCATTCCATGGCCTCATAGGAGCCATGACCTTCTTGGCTTGGAATGGGTATTGTCTATGGATATTGTCTTATTGTTGAAGAAGGCTTTATCCTTGTTCTTTTATTTCCTTAACATGTCAAAATAGTATGTATTTTTCCATCTTAAGGAGGGGGGCATATATACAACCTCCCTCATTCTATATTATGCATTTTTTTTCTAGCCTTTTGTTTTACAGTATGCTAAATATTTTGAAGGTAACACACATAAGTTGCTAAACCCTGAAGAGATACACATTCAATTACAATTCAATATGCTAAATCCTCGAAAGGTAATGCACATAAGTTGCTAAATCCTGAAGAGATACGCATTTTACAAATGTGTTCCATGGTGATATAAGGATATGGATCCATGGGTACTTTATAAAAGCCATCAGAAGATGCACTACATACATACACAAAGCCACCAGAAGGTGCACAAATTTATGGGGTGACCATCAAGTTCTTGCTTGGTGGGCCATCCTATCATTTTTGTGGTTCATAGTGAGATACACACATCTTACTGGTGAGCTAACCTCTCTCTCTCTCTCTCTCTCTCTCTCTCTCTCTCTCTCTCTGACTGGTGATGTCTCTCTTATCATAATCTTAGGGTTGAAAAAGACTTGAGTCCCTCGGGGCTTAAGGGTTCCTTTGTCCCTTTTGATTTTAATAAGATTATCTTTTCTTTATGATCTCCTTTACCAAGAGTTTTCATTGAGTCCATACTCTTGCTAAAGTGGGGGCTAAATGTATCATCACAAAATGGAAGCACTTCCATTTAGGACTGGTTTAGCCCTTCGAGTAAGTGGTTTTGGGTCATGTCAAGTGCCTTGAATGGGTCTTTGACTTGGATATGCTTTTCCCCCTAATTCTACCCTATTTTCACTTTTCTCCTACCTTTTTTGGCACCCTGCTCTGTGATTCTAAGATTCTTGACCTCAGGGTCAAGGTCAACCTTGAACCTGACTTAGGTTAAGGTTGACCTCAACCTTGACCCAGTGTCCACATTTTAGGATCCCAAAGTTTCCGGATGTCGAGCTTCAGAAATATTTAATTCCTGCTTCTGGGTCAGTCATTTTGGTCTTCGAGGAAATGAATCTTGAAATTATATTTAATACAGGTCCACTTCTAGGGGTATAGGTCTAATCAAAATTTAATTCTCCTATGTAGGCCTCTCTAGAAGATTGTGCCCTATATTTGTATATAAGGAAGCTTTCTCCTCTCATTTTCTCTAACCATCTAAGACTTGAAAAAGACAACTCTATGCATGATCTATTAAAGAAAGAATCTACTCTCAATCATTCAAGCATTCAAGCATCCAATTCATCAATGAGATCCATTGGTAGCTATTGAAGGATTCAAACTCTATGGAGCTCTCTTGTTGAAGATTTCTCCATCCAAATCCATGCAAGCTTCTTCCTATTCCAAGATCCATTCAAGATTGGTGTTGAAGATCTACAAGCAATTGATTTGAGACATCCTACATCCTACATTCTACATTCTACATTCTTTTGGAGCATACATACTTGTGGATCCATGAATTTGAATCCACCACAAAGGTTTCTATACAAGGAAGGTGAATTTGTTCATTTACTTTGTTTATCTATGCAATTTCAATTCAATTATAAGGTTAATTCCAGTATTGGAGTTTAACCAAGGCAAACCCCTTCCCCCCAACAAACAAACCATTTTTATTGCAGGGAAAGGTTCAGAACAAAGAATTGGAGTGTAGATCCAGATACCCTTTTTGACAAACTATCAGGATCCAGAAATAGATTTTCCATTGGACTGTGCAGGTCAGAATCAAACTTTCTGGGTCAGAATCAAACTTTTTGGGTTAAAGGTGACATTCATTTTTGGGTCAAAATTGGACCTGAGCCAGATTTGGAAAATATTTCTGGGTTTTATCCATCTCTGCATTTTTGTTCTAGATCCTATTGCAAAATTCCCAGAAACTCAGTATAGACACCCAAAAACAATATTCTTCATATCTGTTGCATTTTGAGGTTATTACTTGTCTTCAATTCATTTCAATCAAGGTTTTTTTTATATACTCTTCATCCATTATTCGGGATTGTAAGGCTTTCTTCTTCCTTCTTATTTACGATTGATTGATGCATTAACCATTTTCTTATGGTTGATCAAAGTGGATCTTTCCTTTGTGAAATTTGGGGCTAAGAAGACAATATTATTTTCTCTACTATACAATTTATCCAATAAAAATAATAATATATTCAATTGCTACCTCACATCATTATTCTTATCTTACATTCTGGTGACTTCCATTTTATATGTTACAATATCGATATAGCCTCATAAGCATCTATGAGATCACTCGATAAACATGAGGTCATCTTGCACAGACTACCCTGAGGTACCCGTACAATTTCATCATGTGTGGGTAACTCAAAATGGATCTGTGCATCATAGGAGGGATCAGAAGGAGGAACTGTAGGGCTGGTACAAGAACGCAACATATATCTTCCCACTCAATTAGATGATATCTTGTCAACCTAAATCACAATTGTGGCAATTTTGGAATACATCCCAAGTCGTGTGTCATCTGCTATAATATCTCCTACACCAATGGTTGTTTCCAAACCTTTTAGAAGCACCAAAAGGTTTGGACCTACCAATGCCCTCTTAATAGGGGTAAATGGTGCATCATCAACATGGAATCTAAATATATTTTCAAACTTCCCGTTACCCTACTCGACATGTCGTGGAAAATCAGTGTAATCAACATCCCAACCCAAATGAAATTTTGCATATGATTGTTTGCAGAAATATAATGGCATCTCATCCTTCTGCGACCACATGTGATGTGTCGCCAACCATTTAAGGTATATAAATGGTGCAACAAGATCATATCTTCACTTAGTGACCTGATATGCCCTAAATTTTCTCTTTTCCTCCTAATATGGGGACATGGATTTCACATTCCCTAATGGAACCTCTCTATTAACCCATCTCTACTTAAAGTTTCCATATACACTTCTTGATAGAGAGGCATAAAATACATCAATACAAGGGCTATCATATGGATTGTATGATTGAGAAAGGTAAATCATACACATCAACTCATCTCTAATGAAGGATAGCTTATCCTTATTGGGAAGGACAACAATGTTTTGCAACGTCCTCTCTAGCGGTGCTAGAGCGGCGTGCAATCTCTAAGTAGTTTGTTGGTGCACATTCTCCCTTTCCTGGGAGTATGGTGAGATGAACCATGAGAGGCCTGAGAATCACTATCTAGGTGGACATTATGTGAAGATCCATGAGGATCTAAACCTGGAGATTCCATGTGAACTGTGGATAATATATATGGAAAGATATCTATGAAGATCTGCATATATACATGTACACAAATAAAAATAGAATTAAAAAAACAAGTTCATACATGTACATGTACATACGTGTAAACAAAACGAATCATTGTATGTTAGATGAAATAATTACACACCAACATTTCATATTACATAATATGCATTTCAATTAAACATTAAACATTCAACATTAAACACCAACATATCATATCACATAATTTGCATTTCAATTGAACATTAAATACCAACATATCATATCACATAATTTGCATTTAAATTAAACATTTTCATTATAATTAAGTTCAACAAAAAAAGAACATAATTTCAAATTACAATCACATGCAGTCATGTAAATTCCACACTATAATGATGACGTGAACTAGAAGTATCTTGAGGTAGTCTACTACCGTATTGTCAGGTTCCTTTTTTTTTCCTTGATCACTAGATGGAACTATCGCAAGTATGGAAGCCGCTTCATTTCATATAGATTATCTATCATACTATGTATTTGTAGAAACTGAAGAAGCTATAGTGATTATAATGAATGATAGATCCTTACCTATAATGCAGTGGCATTTTTATTGTACAACTTGAGAAATGACATCATTTTCCATCATAGATGTAATATCATTACAATGCAATAGGTATCTTATTAAAATTTCATTGGGTTCCCATGTTTTATAATTATTGCAAGTGAATAGTTATATGAATTGATCTTATTCAAATATACATTATGGAGAGAATCTACGTGAACGCCTTAGCACATTAGTTTATAGGTGTCTATAGGAATTTTTATTTAGTTTGCATGATTTGAATGAGGGTCCTATAAATGAGAGAATCTAAGAATAAACCTAGGGTCTAGAACTTGTTATCCCAATAAATATAAACAACTAGGTGATGTCACATGAGTTGGCCAATCTTAGAGCACTTTGAGTTATCCATGTCAATATGGATTCCTACATGACAATAATGTGGCGTAGATAGTAGTTTTGTGTGACAAAAAAATTAGACTTGATGAAGTTTTACTACAAAGTTTATTGGCACAAAGTGTCAACAATGTGTGAAAATTTCCATAAGCCATTATAGCGGGTACATGTTCTTTATTGTGATTTTGTTTATATATAATTATTATTTTAGGGTTAATAGTTTTTAGTTTGATTTACAAAATTGAGTATTATAATAATTTATGTATTTAAAAATAATTATTATATAAAAAAATGAACTAACTATACATATTATACAAAAAAAAAATTAAAAAAAATTAGGGGGACTGACCTAGTTTCAGCCAAGGCTCCCTATAAGCCTCTTTGTCGCTCCACCAATTTTTGAATGTGCAAATGAGGGGCTAACAAAGCCCTCCAATCTATATATTTTGGGGGTTTCGACTGAAAATAATTTGGTCAAATCCTAATCGGCGAAGCCCCCTGCCACCTATGCACCATGCAGGCACTAGGTGGTGCCCCGTGGTTTCAGCCAAAATTGAATGGGTCAAAACCCTATTAGCCATAACTTGCTCGAACGAACTAACAAAGTTAGTCTAAATTGTGACACACCTTTGTTCTTTTACCCATGATTAATCATTTGAGATATATTGTGAAAATATTTTATTCTTTCTAGTTCATTCTTCATTGAAGCAATTCATGAAATAGGTTTTATCCAATGAAAAGTGTGTGCACATTCACCGCAGTCTTGTTTATTTCCTTTAATGTTTCTTGATTTAACTCTTTTTTGTTTCTTCCTCTCACTTGTGCATAACCAATCCCTCACTCATTATGTTAAAGAACCTTACCGACATTTCCAATAACACCAGGGACCCCTCTTCATAACTTTAAACACCTAAACTTGGAAAAGCATTTCAATTCTGACCCCCTCATGCTCTGCCGAAAGAAAGTCCCTAGCTCCTAAGTACCATATATACTCTAAAGAGAAAATTTCTCATTTAAGGATACCTAAAATATTACTATTTTTTTATCCATGTGGTAACGCTGGGTTTACTTGGTCCTCCTCCTATAAAAGCTCTCTTGTTATTTCCATACCTACCCTAAATCCTCTATAAGCTCCCCTTCCTCTCTTTGGTTAGAAGAAGATACTAATGTTGGATCTATGTACTATTTATATTCTTGAAACCTCCAAAATATTTAAGTAACTTTATGACAAAATGAAAGAGATATAGAAGGCCCATGAACTCCAAAATGATGTCATTAAGTGGTAGCTTACTCAACTCCACATGGTCAAGAATAACATCCATGTATTCCTAGATAAGGACTTGGATTGGATAGATATGGGAAGAAATTAAGGGGATTTCTACAAAAATTAACAAATGGGTTGTGATAGAAAAAGAGGTGGAAAATATCAAATAGGTTGCAATATTGCAAGAAGATGGAGCAAGAGATAGGTGTCCTCTAAACAAATCTACAAAAATCACTAATGATATTTAGATCATTATTTCTATAAGCAGACAATCAAAAGAAACTAATAACACAAACATATTTCATTACAAGTCAAAAACATTGACATGAACTCACTTTTTATAATTTTGTGAAATTTTAGTCATTCTTTAACAAATATATCACATTTTCCTTCCTTTATTATCATATAAAAGATTAAAATTATATATTTTAAGTTAAATCTCATACTTTGATTCATCATTTTCATATTTTTAAGAACTTGATTTCTTCTTGTGATATTGCTATCATGATTCAACTATGTATTTTTTGAGTTAAACTCATTGAACCATGTTTCATGAGTAGTGGTTCACAAGAACCCATCTCTCATGAGAATGAATGGAACACTTATCACCCATTTAATCTAGGTTATGCTCATATAGGTCAAGCAACAAGACTTCCTGGGAGGTCACCATCCCAATACTACTCCAACTCAAGTGTGCCTAACAACAAAGTTTCCTCCAAGGTTAAACCCAAGGGGTTGTTGTAATCAAATTTAGTTTAACCTTAAAGGAAACTTTGTGGTTAAGTGCACTTGAGATGAAGTAGTACTAGGATGGGTGACCTCCCAATCATTATCAGTGCTTTACCTCTATGAGCAGCACCTATTTGCAATGAATGCTAAGTGTTCCATTCATTCTACTGAGAGATGGGTTCACGTGAATGAATACTCATGAGACATGGGTCTGAGTTTGACTAAAAAACTCCATAGTTAAATCTTAACAGAAATATCACAATTTGATTTGTTATGTAAAATATCTCCTACTTATCAATTGATTACTTCTCTTAATGTTTCAAAGAAACAACCACAGTATCTGAGAAATAGTCCATCAAAGTGTGATGGTTTTATGTACTTAGCGAATATAAGGCACATTGTCCATAGGGTATGTTGTTAAGTGTTTAGGCATGTTGAGAGGCAAAATGGGACCATGTCTAGGGTAAAATTTCCTAACAAGACATAATCACACTGTCGATTCATGCCAATGATGAACATAATGAGATTTAGGTTACCTTGCAACTTTACACTGAATGCATCTCACTATTTTTGCATGAACATAAAAATTGATGCCCTACAAAAACCACTCTAATTATTCAAAATATAAGATATGCTATTATAGAGGGGCATAACCTAACCCTATAGGTTTAGATAGATTATTCACAGGTGCCACAATTTCCAAGAAATTACTCATCAAAATTTGATGATTTTATGCACTTAAGGCACACAAGGGACATCACCAATAGGGTATGTCATCGAGTGTTTGGTCATATCAATAGGAAAAAATGAGATTATTCCTAGGGTAAAACCACCCAAATAGACGTCATCATGGTGTCAGTTTGTGCCCATGACAAATATAACAAGATTTAGGCTACCTTACAACTTTGCATTGAATGCATCTGATGGTTTTTGCATGAATAGAAAAAAATTTCCCTACAAAAATTACTCCGAGTCTTCAAAATACAAGACATATTATTGTATAGGGGCCTAACATGACCCTATAGGTTTAGACAAATTATTCACAGGTTCCACATTTTCTCAAAAATTAATCGTCAAAGTTCAACTGCTTTATGCACTTAGGGCACACAAGGGACATCGTTGGTAGGGTATGTCATTGAGCGTTTGGGCGCGTCAAGAGGAAAACTAGGACCATGCCTAGGGTAAACCCACCAAAATGGATGTGATTGTAGTGTCGATTCATGACCATGATTAGCAAAATGAGATATATGCTACCTTACAACTTTGCACTGAATGTATTTGATGGTTTTTGTATGAACAAAAAAATTATTTCCCTATGAAAACCACTCCAAGTCTTTAGAATATGAGTCTAGGTATTGTAGAGGGGCCTAACAAGACCTTATAGGTTTAGGAAGATTTTTTGTAGGTGCCACAGTTTCCAAGAAATAACTTGTCAAAGTTTGATGATTTTATGCACTTAGGGCACACAGGGGACATCAGTTGTAGGGTATTCCATTGAGTATTCGGGCATGTTGAGAGGAAAAATTAGACCATGCCTAGGGTAAAACCACCCAACAGGATTTGATCATCATGGCAATTCATTCCCACAAAAAATAGAACAAGATATAGGCTACCTTACAACTTTTTACTGAATGCATCTGATGATTTTTGCATAAAGAAAAAATTATTTTCCTACGAAAACCACTCTAAGTCTTCAAAATCCAAGATATGTTATTGTAGAGGGTCTTAACATGACTATATACATTTAGACAAAAAAATTAGGTGCCACAATTTGTAAGAAACATCTCGTCAAAGTTTGGCAATTTAAAGCACTTAGGGCACACAAGGGACATCGCTGATAGGGTATTCCACTAAGTGTGCAGGTGTGTCAAGAGGAAAAGTGGGACCATGCATAGGGTAAACCTACCCAAATAGACATAATCAAAGTGTCAGCTTGTGCCCATGATTAACATGATGAGATATAGGTTACCTATGATTGGCAAGGAAAGACATTTGGGTGCAAAAACAAGAACATTGTTCAAAGGGACATCAAAAGGACAAGTTCAAAGTCCAATTGCATTATTTTGATGAATGCATCAGTACTTTAGATCAAAAAACCTTTCTAAAAATTGTGTGAATTATTTCCCCATTCATATTTGAGAGGTTGAGACAAATTGAACATGATCAAATGGATCAATGCACAAGTTTTCTTTAGAAGGAGTCCAAGAGTAAGAGTATGAGACTTAGTAATGATAGTATGTATATGATCTTGGTATGTGAATAAATTTGAAGTTATTATGACTCTTATTAGGCTTGACCATGATGTTGAGAGGATCAAGGGATGCAATAGCAAGGTGATTAAAGTAGGAGCCATGAGCTAAGTCCTATGTTGAAGATTTTCTTTCAAGATCATGTTGTCCTAAACACATAGTTTGTGATTTGGAGAGTGGAAATTGTTGAATTTATTTGAGTTTCCTTGACTAACCCCTTCCTTTGCATCAAGAACTTTGATTCATCTCCTTTAAAGTAGGATTATATGGTGGTAAATAAGAAGAAATTATCATTTAGAAGTATACGCCTAATGACTTGCATATCCTTTTCTATAAGGTAATCTATGTTCATATTTAAATTTTTTATTTTTGATAAAAGCATGGGGATAAATATCATAAAAACTTATTGAATAGTGATCTCAAAGAAACTTAATATTGATAATACAAAAAGAGAGTGACAATGTTTTTTAGAATCAATATTAGTGATATTTTAGAACATAAGCAGTTAGAGGCCTATAAAAGTGAATTTTTGAGGTGAGTGCAGTATTTACAGGTTAGTTAGAGAGTTCATATGGTTGTAGCATTAGTCAAGGAGATTTTCAAGTCCTAATTAGGAACTTTCACTCAATTTTAGTCCTTGTTTTCATTCTAGTAAGATAAACGTTTGAAATAAATGAAATGAATAAAACTATTGTCATATTATTACCAATACATGCACAAAATGAACAAATTGAATCACATTTCAATTGTAAATTTGTAAGTTTCAAAGTACAAAGACATGCACACAATGAACAAATTGGATTCAATATCAACTTTCATTATATCAAAATGTACAATAATTGTGTATGTATACAAAAATGACATAAATGTCAAGTCAATAACAATTTTTAAAAAATGTGGTGTGTGTCATGTCAAGGTCGATATATACAATAAAAATATCAAATATATACATGAATTGGTCCTTCAATGACCACAACTAGCATTATATGTCTCTATCAAATTCTATGGTTGTGGTGGATCGTCAAAATTAAGCCTCTTAGAAGTAGTATGTGGCTCTGTATATGGTTGCACAACAATAATTCAAATTCCTAATTAGATTACTTTTGTCTAAAATAGATTAGAGTTGTCAAAATAATAGTAAAATAACTATATATTGAATTGTATTTTCTTTGCAATTGAATTGTTCATTACCTCATGTGTTTCTCGCACTCTTGGGTTGTGCGCTAAAGGTGGTGGACCCTTTCTTTGACGATCAGGACTCCTAATGAAATGGAAATGTAGAGGATCTATGGGAAGTCACGAAGGGGGTTGTAATAGGTAAAATGCAATTAATACAAGTTAATAACATATATAGTTGAGAAACACTAAAAAATAAAAAAATACATGTACTTATATCTAAACACATATGTTTAATAAATGTAGAATAAATATCTACCAAAGTCTTAGATGGTTCTCTTGTACTCCTAGGAGGAATCATCACCGATGAAGCAACTATGACCATTTCCTATATAATAAATGATAATAAATGTTATAGTTATAGATGAAGGATATAGGATTTTTAAACGAACAAGAATGCAATCCAAGAGGAGTAGACAAGAGGATTTCAACTAAAAAGAGGAGATGAAAGTGAAGATGGAGATGTTATTGTAGGGCAGGAAAATCAAGAAACATCTACATGCTAAGGCAACCACAAACCTCTAAAAGAACACAAACAAATAAACCTATCCTAACATTAAAACATTGAATGAAATCATAGATTGAAACATAATCAAACAAAAACTCCCTTCATGAAGCTCTAATGCCTTTCTTTCTTTTCCAAGACTTTATATGTTGCTCCCATGACAAAATGCACTTAACAATGAAAGAAAAATGACATAATAACAAGAAGATTTGAAAGATGTGTTTCATGAACATGAGAGAAATGAGTCCAAATTATAGAAAAAAATTAGAATAGATTGGATGACCAAGATTGAGTTGGTTTTTGGGAAATCAACGGGTGAGATTACAAGAGAAAAATGGAAAGTGAGCTATAAATTGAAGGTTTATAAGATAAAAAGACATAATAAATTAACAAGTAGAGAAGATAAGATTTTCAAAAAAATAGAAAGTTTCTAATTTTCAAATATGCACTCTTTTCTATCTATTTTAAAATTGAGAAAAGAAGGTAAGTTGCCAAAATTATTGATAGATGAAGATGTTTGTTTCTATTTTTGAATTTGAGGAAAGATTTGAAGATTGATTTTTAATTAAAAAATTCAAGAATTATTTAATTAATGCACATGAAAATAATTAAATTTATTCAATTATTTTGAGGAAAAATAAATTAGTAATTAGAAATTAAATAAATTAGCATTTATTTAATTCATTTTATTTGAAGAAAAGGTAATTAAGTGGATAGAATTAATAAATTAATTCCTCCACACATTAGTAATTGGCTAATTAAAAAAATTGAATTTATTTAATTTTGAAGTTAGGATAAAATGAGATAAATAAATAATAATATTTATTTATTTATAGAGGAAAAGTTAGGACACAAAATTAGATTAAATAATTAATAAAATTATTTAATCAAAGAGGCTAAATGATTGACTTAGTTGAAATTGACAGGGAATGATCAAACTAGAGGACACCGTTATTTATTTAATAATTATATTATTTATTAAAAGAAAGAAAGATAAGACATTATACTAACAATAAAGATTAGTCAAGTGATGTGAAGCAAATGTTAGTAAAAGTGTTATTGTAGGAAATGACTAATTTTTAGTGTCTACATTTTGCCACTCTTTAAGACAGTGCAATTTTGAGCGTTGTTTCAAAGAAAAGTTAAAAGATCATCCCCAATGGAGTGACAAAATGGAGATAGGGTGCCCCCTCAAAAAATAGGGAAGAAATTGACACGAGGACAATTTTAAAAAATGATTTCCAGGACAGATAGAAGAAAAGCTAGATGGAAGAAGAAATTAGTAAGAAAATGAAGAATAACTAGTAGTGATAAAACCTTTCTTTCATAAGTGCAATTTTCTCTAGAGAGCTATTATTTAATATGTCAAAATGGATGTGTCTCACCATGGCACAAAAATCCAATATGACAATTTCATCCCTTTGCATAAAAATAGAAACATTGCAAACAAGGAATGTTTCCATCCATCCTAAAGCATTGGACATACTTGCCTAAGAACTTCCTGAAAAACACTCCACAAATAGAAGATAAAAATAAAATTAAAAAGAAAGAACCATGAACCATCATGACCACTCTCATCACTCAGTGATATCCTTGAGTAGCATAGGAACATGATCAAAGATAAATCAATAAAAGATAAGATTCACTGAACCAAGCAAGTCAACAACCAATATGATCTTGTTGTCAAATTTAATAGTTTGTTTGATGATGAGGATGATGTCTGGTTTCAGGAATGAAGCACCCCATCTAGGACATATACTGCCCGGTTTTGAATATACCAAACCCTGTGTAAGAAAAAAATTATGATTGATGAAGGACTGATTGGTGTTGAGAGATTGACTGATAGGACAAGTTTGATCAAATTGATTGTTGACTGGATTTCATAGTTTTTGTGTTGATACATGATTGGTTAAGCGCAATGTTTATCAGTCTTCAGTCTGTGTCTGCTCAAATGTTTGTCTTGTTGCAAGGGATAATTTATTGATGATAGGAAAAATGATTACCTACATGTTTATTGTCGATTTTTTATTTTTAGGATTTTTCATGACTTTTTTATGATTTTTCTGAATCTTTTCATGAATTTTTTAAAAAAATTTCATGATCATATTTGCTTTTTTTGAATTTTTTCAAGATATTATATGATTTTTTTTGAATTTTTTTAGGACATTAATATTTACATGAGAAATATGTATTGAATTTCCCCCAGTGTCTATCAAGATAGGGGCATAATGAATGGATGAAAGGACTGGTAGATGGACGAAAGAAAAGGGTCGCTTATTATGACATTAAAGCTATTTGTGCTACCAATGACTATCCACGAAATGGGATAACATGTTTTCTCCAAGCTAAGGGTTTGCATAGGACAAGGGTATTGAAATGGTGCACTAGATGATATGCAATGGACATGTGAAGAGGTTTTTTTGAAAACATAATTTGCATTGTGACCTCCATATTTTATACCAAGATCAAGATATGAATTTGGATAGGAAAATTATAGGATAATGATAGGAAATGCAAGATCAAGAAGGGACAAGGGGAAGGAATATGGACCAAAGGGATGTGGACAACGTAAAGAAGATAGAACATGTGGTACTTCTAAGGAAGGACCCTGGCCTTGTCAAGACCAAAGTTGAGAAAAATGGAACACGAATGTCAATATGATAAGGGATATGACAGACCAAGGGATAATAGAGGAAATGAAAGGGGTAATGGATATGAAAATATGCATGAAATCTGCCACCAAGTATGGGATGCAAGAAGTTCATAAATTACACATGACACCTATTTTCTAGGTTTTCATCATGGTACTTGCCCAAAGTGCCTATTCGCCAGGTTTTCACTATGGGATAAAATTATTTCTCTTTACTTTTTTTTATTGTCACTAAGACGCCTATTTGCTAGGTTTTTACTACGGCAATTATTTTTTGAATTTAAAAATTTTTGACCTTTCGAAAATAATGGATGCATGATATGACATGGACAAAGGACTCAAACACTTTTTCTTTGTATGGTGCTCTTGAAGGACATGTAATAATGGACCATAACTATTGATGGTATGCTCAAAGAAATTGGTAGGGTGATGACAAAGAGATGTGAAATGGATGATTGGATGAGATAGGATAAAGATATAAGCAAAATATTGGATAATGAAGGGAGTGTAGTAAGACTTGCTTTTGAGTGGATGAAAATGTGGGCAAGAATAACATCGAAACACACCTTGATGGGTGATGGAGGAAAAGAAGATTTTGGATTTGACATATGAATGGATATGAATTTTGGGAAATAAGGACCAAAACTATATTTAGGAAGGTGGTAGAAATTTTGATGGAGGGATAGGAACTTGAGATGCCAGCTTTAAATTTTCTTTAGGACATTGTGCTTCAAGAAGCTTCTTAGGAATCCACATGGACTTTGATTTTTCATTCTTTTGTGGCTCCTTGGAATGCATTGCTTACACAAGATATTTAGGAACTCATATAGCTTTTGATTTTATATTTTCTCAATTGGCCTTTGGGGCCTTCTAGCAATTTATTTTTCATTTTGGATCTTATTTTGCTTTATTTTTACATGTTGAATAGATTGGACATGTTGATCCTTAATTAGATGTTGATTGATATACTTTTGGAATTTATACTTGGCATCCAAATTGCTTGGAAAAGGAACGAGGTTCATAGATTGATAGGAATGAAATGGAGACCTTTTGGATGGGTGGAAGGTTCTCAAAGATGTTTGCCTTTGCTGACTTGCATTTGGAAAAGGTTAAGTGGATTGTGAGATAATGGATGAAAGAATATATGGAACTAAGATGGATGGAAGAGATGAAGGGGAGGGTATACATTTGCATTTGGATTTACAAGGGTTACCAAAACCTTGAGAATGAGGTTTGTAACCAAGACCACAACCGTCAGAATTTTATTTGACATGAGAGGGTTTTAATATACCTTGTTCATGGAAGCTTAACCCTTTGACCTGATAATGCTTTCTTTGACTAGTAGGACACTTTCTATAAGACGTGAGTCTATTTTGAGGTGCATATGATATGGAAGAAACAATACTAGGGTCATGAAGTGGACCAAACTGGATGAAAGTAGAGGAACCTGTTTGACATGTATGGTGTTCATGAAAAACTTGCATAGAGGTGCTCAAATTATAAGGAGGACTAGGAGGAATAATGGGATCCTATGATATAATAGAAGCAATGATACGATCATATGGTAGAATAGGATCATGTGTTGGACATGGAGGATTAGGACATCGAAATGAAGGGATGGAGGGATCTTGAGAAGGAGCTAAAGGGATGGTGGGACCTTTTAATGGACACGAAGGTGAAGGGATACCTTGAACTTGACTTGAAAGGGGATCATTAGACTCCATTTTAAAGGTGATTTTCTCTTGACTTTGGATGAAATCATTGAGAACAATGGAAGGGACTTCATGATATTTCTTAGAAAGTGAAAATTCAATGGGATTTGGAAGGACACTTTGGTCTTGAGATAGAAGGGGGTCATCTTGGGTGATATGGAAAGGGATAATGAGATCATCATGAGGCTTAAGGAAAATAGGATCTTGGTCAACAATTTAATGGGATTGGTCATTGTTGGGATCTTGATATTTATTTGTTTGAGGACATGTTTCTTTATGCTTTGGATTATTCTCTTGACATTGGGTATGATCTTGGATATGCATGGGGGATTCTAGGAAGGGTTCAATGCTTTTACATGAGGGAGATGGAATTTTCACGTGACTCTTTGGAGTGGGATTACTTGGGAATAGAGAACGTGGTGGTATGGTGGTGGTATATGTCTTCATGGGAGGTAGGGGTTTCATTGAGGTGATTTATTTGGAATGGGTCATTGCTAGACACAAGTAATTTATTTGATTATGCTCCTCAATAATTTCATGCACATAATCCACTTTTTGAAGCAAACTCTTGAAAGATTTAGATTGGGGTTTTTGTTTCTTGGGTGCTCTTGTTGGTGATACCACATCAATCTTTGCATGTTGTAAAAAAATTGTTTATTGAATGTGTGGTATAATAGGATTCTCATTTATCATGCTAGATTGATGTCTAAAGGTTGGAATTTTTCAACTTGTATTTATTTGATAAAACCTTGGTGGTGAATTTGAGGGTACAAAAGGATGTGAATTGACACATGATGCAATTAGAGACAAAGTTTCTTGTGAGCTTGGTAGAGATTTATTTGTTTCCATGATTGGCACAAAGGGTTGTGTGATTGTTTAAGGGACATTTGATTACATTGGAATGAAGATTGGTTGAAAATTTTATGGTGGTCCAATTTGAATTACGCAACACTCTGGTTAAAAATTTTGATTTTGAACTTGATCAAATAATTGTTGTGGGACTAGATTGAATTGGATTTGATCTGGAATTTGATTGAATGAGATTGGATTGAAATTTGTGTTTTTTCATTTGAAATTGGTTTGCCTTGTTTATTTGTGAAATGAGGTTTGGCATCTTTGATTTTGAAAAGGTTTTCTTTTGGACAATTAAGGAGTTTGGACATTTCGGTTCTACTCTTTTCCATCTTTTCCACTTTTTCTTCCAAGATTTTCACTTCTCGTGCCAATTTTTCTTCCAACTTCTTGGACATATATGAGTGGGATTGATGTGATTGATTATTTGATTGTAATGACATGGTCCCATTTGAGTAGGAAGGTTAATTTTGGGGTGATTCTTTTTCAATGGGAGAGTCACCTTCTCTACAATAACAGTAACGCCAAGTCATCATATTTGCTTGGACTTTGATGAAGGTTTTAATTCTTAATGATGAAATTGGATTGATGATTTGATTTTTTTGTCTTGTAAAACCTTGTAATATTGTTTCAACTATGACAATGCACTTAAGGATATGGGGGTAAATTTAAAACACAAATTTTTTAGGGTTTTTGGAATTTTTGAATGAGTATGACCAATGTAACTTAGGATATGCAAAGGAATGACCATATTTTTGGATTTTTAAATTTAGGGATACAAACTTATGCTTGGAATTTGGACATTGAAAATGATGATGCAAGCTATATTTTTGGATTATTATTTTGGAAAATTCAACTTAGGGATGATAATGTAAACTACGGGTTATGCAATGCAAACTATTTTATGGGGATTTCAAACTTTGAAAAACCTTATAAATGCAAATATGATGGTAGGACCTCAATAAATTGGAATGGGAACAATACCTTTAAAGGGACCAAAAGGAAAAATAAAGAGTCAAAGGACCAAGTCAAACCCGTCATTGACAAGATTGGGTATTAACTTAATGATGATAATGATAAAGGGACAAAATTATGACAATTCCAAGATTCTTATCAAACAACATAAGGTATAACCCTAAGACTTGAATGTTTGGGATTTTGCAAATTTTTAACAAATTATAAGTGCAAAATAAGGATAATAATGAAAGGAAAATATGGTAAGTATAATTTAACTATAATGAAGATCATACAAATATTACGCAAGGATAATATAAGGATACTGAAGACTAGCAAGAACTAATGCAAGGATTATGAGGACCAAGACAAAATGAGAATTAAGCAATGCAAGAACTAAATGAGGCTTAAAGCCAAAATAATGACTAAAGAAAGGACTAAAATGTGGGGACTAAAATGAAGGTTATGCAAGGAATAACCTATGATTGAAACAAAGTTCCAAGTTGTCACAAGGTTTAGAAAATCCATGTTTTAAAGGTTATGAAAAAATTTTGAAATAATTTTGAGCATTTTGACACAATTTTGAAATATTTTGAAGGATTTTGAAATGGTTTTGAAGGGTTTGAAAATGTTTTGAATTGTTCAAAAAAAAATTGGTGAGGTTTTGAATAATGCAATTATTTATAACACTCACATAAGGCACTTCAAACATAATATTGTTTTAGACTTTAAGAAAACACATCACAATCCTAAGGCTGGCTAGGACAATAATTGTTGAATCCCCACTTGGATTATATCTAGCTACTCTTATTCAAATTGGATATCCTAGAATTTTGGTGGCACTCGCTCCCCTCCATGACACACACTTCTCAGGCACACTAAAATTAAAATTCCTTGGGTCATCACTTCCGAAGGAACTGCTATCTCTACTATGAACAAAAAAAATGTGGAGAATCTTAGTTAGTCTTTGACCTTCCGAGTCAACAAGTAGAGGGATTTTTACTGCTAAAATAATTGGTTCATAATGGGGGTACCTTCAGGGTTCTACGTGCCACTGAGAAACATTGTCCCATTCCTCCCTGCAAAGGGAAGGATTTTAATATACTACATATGAATGTGGGTGCTAGGGAAAGTATAAGGTGTACTAAAATTCTAGCATCAATTTATATAGCAGACCAAAGGAGTGCCGCTTGAACTATTATTTGGGGTGAGTACTTCTCTTCCCACAAAATACTAATTCAATCTATAAAAAATGGGTGTCACTTGTTGAATTAGTCTATGGAAAGGTAAGTGCTGAGAGGGGAGGGGTGAATCAGTACTTATAAAACTTTTACCATACAATGCTGACCATTTATCAAGTTGAATACATTGCATAAAACATTTAAAATCATATAATATAAATCAATGAACCATGACACATAACACCATGATTTTTGGTCATGCAAAAATCCTTTGTTAGAGGAAAACACTATGGTGGGGATGGCACCCACAATCCTTCACTTATGCAAAATAAAGGATGCTCGGTTAGAGCTACAATGGTAGCTAATTCTGATAGCTTACCCTATTAGGAGTATTATACTCGGTCAAGAGTACATAAGACTTATTTAGTCTACCTTGTTAAAGGATTTTACAATCTCTCATCTAAGAGATGTACCCAGTTAAAGGATTTACAAAATAAGACTTGTTACAGTCTACCCACTGAATGAGATTTCTACTTTACTAACTATTAAAAAACTATTACAAAACATCTATAAGTATGCATCAATTGTAATGATAATTAGACTCTTTATGATCGGCAAGTGCATTACCTCTATCTGCACTCAGTAACTTATCTTCTCTGCACCCTATATCTTCTTCATTTTGACTTTAGCTTTGTCGTTGTATCTTCTTCTCTCTCTTTGTAATATTTTCCCTTCTGTGTGTAACATCCAACATCCTTCCTTCTTTTTTATTTAGGCTTTTGTTCATTTTATATGATCTTAAGGTAGTTAACCTAATTAGATCCTTCTCCTTCTACAGTGGAGGTAAAGCGGTGCAGGGTTGGTTATATTCCCAGCGCATTTATTTCATTTGAATATCATTGGTTTAATTGCCTTGTGATCATGTGTATTAATTGGTTATGCAATCCCAATGTTTAACCTAACATTTACCTTAAAAACTGTAAAAGCTTTCCTGCTCGGTGTCCAAGTTCAATGTTTCAAATTTGAATTTTTATGTCAGCTCTGGTATACTCGGTAATATGTTCTGATCTTGCTTGGTGACATAAATTCTACTCAGTGACTAACTCTACTTGACAACTTGGTATCTCGGTGACTCAGTGACTAGCCTTTGGTGTCTGAATTCAATTGGTTACCAACCTTTCTTAGTAACTGACCTTTTCTTAACTTGGTGCCTAGAACTTGGTTGGTGCTCAGTGTCATTGATATTCTGCATTACCGACTATCTGCCTTAGTCTATTCTTTCAATTTATCGAATAGCTTAATTGACTATTATTACTTTGAAAAAACTAATGGCAACAAACTATCCCATAGGAGTATCAATCTACCCCTTTGGCATTAGTTGGGATTTTGACAAAAACTTTCAAAGTCATCAAAATTTGTACAACTCTTGTTCATAATAATAATGTGTAACTCCCCCTATACACATGCTTATATCTCCCTTACCATTATATCTCCCTTTGTACTATATTTTACCCTTATGTGCTATATTAATACATACTGTTATCCATATATTATCCCCCTTTTTACTGTATAATCCCCCTTTTTGACAAATATGCCAAAATCAAAATTGCTTAGGGCTCAGTAGGATAAACTTATACCTTAGTAAAAACATGTGTGTACTTCCTTTGTATGTATGCTAAAGATGACTCCCATGCATCTTTGAGTGTTTGAAGTCCTACAACCTAAGCAGCAACATTAACTGTAATTCCAATGATGGTGTCAAGTGAAATACCATCAGAGGTGTTAACCAAATCCTTGGCCATCTTCAAATGTGTTTGCATGGATTCCTTATGGAGAATCAACAATGATTGTAGCTCTATAATTTCCATTCTTCTCTTATTCTCCTCTTGTCTGAGGTCATGTTGCATCCTCATCAAGTGTTTTAGTCTCGAGTAGTAGACTTTTAAAGAACTAGGCTCGGTGGTTACATGCTTTAGCTGCTCAGTCAGCTCGGTCTCAATAGATTCATCTTTCTGCTTTATGTCCTTAGTAAAGTTTGAAATAGAACAAACTTTTTGAAATATTGAAAGTATATGAGAAAATTTAGTCTCAATATCGGTAGTAGCCTCAAAAGTGTTACCTTATCTACTGCAATGTTGTTTAGAATGAATTCAAACATTTTTAGTTCCATCTTCTTTGAATGAACTTTAAACATGTAGTTAGTAGTGTCCTGATTTGGGTTTTGGACTTGTTGCACTAGTCCAGCTACTTGATTAATGATATCTTTGGTTTCATCAACATTTTCATCTGGCACAATTTCCTATAATACATCCTTGATATTTTCCCATATGTCAGTCTTCTTTCTCTTTTGTAGTGCCTTCTTTTGTAGTGCCTTAAGTCTCACTAACTCAACATACTCAGTCATCTCATCATAATCCATAGTAGATAGGTCAACATTGATAATCCTAAAGGATCATATTTTTCATTAGTATACAAGGAAATATTTTTTGGACTATCGGTTTACATGATCACTAAGTGACAACATTTAGTAAAGCACGATGGACACCGAAATAGTCAAGTACAGAGGACACCAAAAATATACAAGTGCAATGGTCACCAAAAATGTTAGTGCAGTAAACACTGATAAGCACTATCACCGACAGACTGTTTACAAAGTAAACTAATAGACAATTCAGAGACTTCACTGAGCATAGACTACAGAGCAGACCAAGCACCAGTCTACCAAGAGACAATTTTATTCCTGAGAAAAGTGGATCTGAGATACACGTCAAATAAAGCACTTTAGTTTTATAATTAGCTTTATTATTAGCTGTAAAACCATTTCTCGATGATCAAGTAAAGCATATGTAATTCTTTTAATCAGTCTAACTGATTGTAAACATGCAAACTAGGAGATCAAGGTCAAGTTATAAACCTTTGATCATAGAGTTTTTATTATATAGCGTGAAACCTAATTAGGTCAATACTATTAGTAATAACTGAGAGGCGGGGGGTGATTTAGTGGCCTCAAAAATATTCCAATTAATCAACCCAAAAATTTAGTACCACAATATTAAGCCTCTAGTTATCTTTGGTCCTATAAGATGAATGCCTTCAAATATACTTATCAAATTACTACTGCTTGAAATGCTTTGTTAAACCTTATTCTTTATGTTTACTGAATATCAGTCTTTCAATTTACCAAAAAATAGTAAATTACTTAGAGTGTACCGATAAATCCAAGATTAGCTATGTGTAATGCAAAACACTAAAGTAATGACTCATAAACACATTGACACATGGATTTTTAACATGGAAACCTTGTTAAGGAAAAATCACTTGGGACCGGTAACCCAAAATTTTCACTCTTTTGAAGTGAGCTCGGTGAAGATCCAACACTGTTAAAGGTTACAAACACACTGTTAGGTGTGACCTTGTTAGAGGATTTAAAAGATTAGTTTGTCACTTGATATCGAGCATTTCTATGCCACCTTCCTTGTCCAAACTCTTATGGTTTGTCAAATGGTATCTGACATCTCATGCTATCTTCATGATAAAACTTTTTGATACTCCTTGGGATGTATCTCAATATAGAAAGGATATTTAAATCCTACTGGGTTAAGAGACTTTCTGAATCAATGGTTAAACTGAAATAGTATGATCTATTCAGATATACAAATTATACTTGCAGATTTTCAGATCTATTGTAAGCTCATTAAACCTTTCTGATCAATATATCTTTTCAATACCTTTGCTTCACTTTCTGCTTGGTGATGTTGTGTTCCTCTATTGCTTGGTGTCTGCAAAAATCTCTAGCTCTTTCCTCAGCTTGATTGATCAGGACTGTATGAAGTTTTTCTTCATTAGTTTCTCTCTATCATCCTCTTTTTCATTCACTCCCCTTAATTCGTAATGAATTAAGTTTTCTCTTTATAGACATGATATCATCATTTCTACGTTCTTGATTTTCTTGATCTTGGCGTGATCCGCAATCTTAGCCAATCTGATTTAAAGCATAACTCTCATTTTATCTCGTAGAAATATTCTTTCCAACTGGACAAAACAATTTTAAATCCTTTACTTATCTCTAACTTTATCTTGTCTATGAAAATAATGATAACTAGTAGTTAAGTCTATATTTAGCTCTGCCAGCTAGATATTTTGTCATTTCTGAACTCCAGTTAACTTCGGTCATCACTTTAGTTCTCCTCAGGCTTCTCCGTTGGGTTTGTCTGTTCTTTGGGCTTGTTTGTCTTTTAGATAACACTATAATTCTGGCTATCGGTAATGCTTGTGATTCTTCTCGTCGGTAGTGCTTGTTAGGTTTCTTCCTCGGGCATCACTGTAACTTAACTTTCAGTGATCTTTGTCCATTGGGTTCCACTAACCGTCGATGTTTGAAGTTACATAGTGAATGTTGGTCTTTTATGCATTACTAAAAGCATAATATTTAGCTCTTTGTTCCTCTCTTTGTTCCTCTAAAGTCTTTGACACTTTGAATATAACCAATTAGATTATATCAAGTTGACATCAATGACAATACAATCCATTAACTGATTTAATTTCTTGCATTATCTTTCTGTATTTTAGTGATCAACTTAACATCTTCAAACATTCAATCAGTTACATGTCATCAATCTCTCCCTTTGGCATTGATGGAAACAAACTACATTATCATACTATAATATTACTAATATAATATGAAATATAATAGATTCATCAATCTTCCTATTGTCTGGCTTTCTGTAAGCTCAAATAGCTTAGATTTGTTTCTTCCAGAGTGATTTTCTTCAATCTTCAATCCTTTCAATGGATAGATGTAGCATCTATTGTCTTTGTTCTGATATGTGCTCTGCCTTGACTGTCCCTCTTCTTGATAATTTTGTTTTCATTTGACAACAATCTCTCCCTTTGTTACTTCTCTCCCTTAGATGGATATTTCATATGTAATCAATCTCTCTCCCTTTGAATATTGATTATCTCTTCCTTTTGATTCTTAGGAACTTCTCTTCATGGATACTGATATAATCTTTTCCTGATAATGAGATCATCTCTCCCTTGTGATTCCTGATATCTCTCCCTTATGATAATGAGATAATCTCTCCATTTGGAAAAAATTCCAAACAAGTTTCTTCTATATCATCTTTCATCCCTTTATATAATACATTCCTTGAATTTCCCTATCCATCAGCAATACAACGTCTCTTATGTTCGATGCATACTTGTACCTTGTTGTGTATAGATTTATCTATTTCTTTTCATCTCTAGTGCTTGCATCAACATGAATGATCTTCTAGTTTGGTATAGGTTGATGCAACCTCCTAGTTAGCTTACTGACCGATAGACAAGGGTTGGACCCCTAGTTTCTTTCTTAGGTACTCAAATGCATTTTTTGGTAATGGCTTGGTGAATATATCATCTAATTGTTCCTTTGATTGAACATATTCTTGTATCACTTCTTTTTCTTTCACTTGTTCTCTTAAATAATGATACTTGATTGCTATATGCTTAGTCTTAGCCTGCATGACTAGATTCTTAGAAATATTAATTGCACTGGTATTATCACAATAGATAATCACTGGTTCAAGAATCTTCATATTCATACCTTCCAGTAACCGTTTGATCCATGAAATATGGAGCAATTTGCAGCAGTAGTTACATATACTGCTTCTGCAGTAGACTGAGAGATGCATCCTTGCTTCTTGCTTATCCATGTGACAAGTCTGTCACCCATGAAGAATGATCCTCCAATTGTGCTCTTTCAGTCGTCAATGTTTCTAGCCCAATCAGCATCTGTATAGACTTGTAGCTTGAATTTTCCTTCTCTTTTATACTATAAGCCATAGTCCTCGGTGTTCTTCAGATATCTCATAATTCTCTTGACAATAATCATATGTGATTCTTTGGGATTAACAGATAATCTTGCAACCATTTCAACTGCATGTGCTATATCTTGGCTGGTATGAACAACATACATTAGTTTTCCAGTCATTGATATATACAAGGTCTGATTTACCTCATTTGATTTGTCTTCTTTTGTCAACTTACATTCGGTAGCCATAGGTGTTCCAACTGGTTTGGAATCTTCTATCTTGAATATCTTCAACACTTCCTTGATGTATTTGGACTGAGTGATATATATGCCTGCATCTTGTTGTAGAATCTATAGACCGAGAAAGAATTTGATATCCCCAAACATGGACATTTCAAATTATTTTCTCATTTCATTAGAAAAGGATTTACATAACATTTCATTTCCCCCAAAAATCATATCATCAAAACAAAATTCAGCAATCAGAATTTACCATCGATATCTTCTTTAAAGTACAGATTTCTATTTTCACTTGTTCTTATAAATTCAATGCTAATGAGATAGGAGTGAAGTCTTTCATACTAGGCTTTAGGTGCTTGTTTCAATCCATGCAAGGATTTATGTAGTCTACATACCATACTTCTCTTTTCTGGATCAACAAACCCTTCTGGTTGTTCAATGTATACCTCTTCTTCAAGTATTCCATTTAGGAATGCAGATTTGACATCCATCTAGTATACCTTGAATCCTTTATATGAACAATAACCTAGTAAGATTCTAACTCCTTCTAGTCTAGAAACGGGTGCAAAGGTTTAACCATAATCAATACCTTCTTCTTGTGTGTACCCCTTGCATACTAATGCTACTTTATTTCTAGTGACTTCTCCATTCTCATTCAACTTGTTTCTAAATATCCATTTAGTACCGATGACATTGTTGTCATTTGGTCTTGGTACTAGTGTCCATGTACTATTCTTCTCAATCTGTTCTATTTCTTCATTCATAGCACTGACCCATTCCTCACTTTCAAGTGCAGTATTAACAGATTTAGGCTCAAAATCACAAAGTAAACATCTAGTGTTTAGTGACTTACTTCTTGTTCTCATACCATCCTTCTTGTCTCCTATGATTTGATTTGTGGATAATGTCTTCTGACATACTTGGAAATTTTTAGTTCAGCTCTTTTTTCATCATTCTGATCATCATCTTGACCTTCATTCTGATCTCATCGCTCAGAACATCATCTTGAGGATTTTCCTGATTTTCAGTAATTTTAGCCCGATTCTCGGGTGCAATGTTCTATTTCTTGGGAGTGATCCACTAATGCTCAGGTAGAGTATCAGGTTCCTTAGTATAAACAAACTTGTTGCATTCTTTTGGCTCTTTTCTACTTTCCTTATCATTCTTTTTTGCAAATTCATCTATTTTCACATTTGCACTTTCAATGATTTTGATAGATGACTTGTTAAGACATTTATAAGCCTTGATTTTGGTGGAATACCCTAGAAAGATACCTTATTCACTTTTGGAGTCAATTTTTCCATTTCTATCATCCTTCAAAATATAACATTGACTACCAAAGATTCTAAAGTAACTTACATTGGGTGTATGACCATACCAAAGCTCATATGGTGTCTTCTTTGTGTCCTTCTTCAATTGTACTATGTTTAATGTGTAGATAGTAGTACTGACAGCTTCCCTCCAGAAATTTTGAGTGATGCTCTTCTCAATCATAAATGTTCTTGCACAGTCAAAAATTGATCTGTTTCTCCTTTCAGCAATTCCATTTTGCTGTGGTGTTCTCAGTGAAAAAATATGTCTTTTAATTCCATGCTCATTGTAATAGTTAGTGAACTCGTTTGAAATAAATTACCCTCCTCTATCTAACCTTAAGCATTTCAATTTCTTATTAACCTTAGATATGAGTGCAATTTCTATATACCTATCTATCGAGAGACAATTTATTCCTGAGAAAAGTGGATCTGAGATACACGCAAATAAAGCACTTCAGTTTTATAATTAGCTTTATGCTTAGCTGTAAAACCATTTCTTGAGGATCAAGTAAAGCATATGTAATTGTTTTAATCAGTCTAACTGATTGTAAACATGCAAACTAGGAGATCAAGGTCAAGTTATAAACCTTTGATCATATATTTTTTTATTGTATAGCATGAAACCTAATTAGGTCAATACATTGTATAAATAGATGTAGTAATCAATAAGAACATGATGGTTGTAGCCACAACAGACATCTATGTATCAAACATAAATTTTCATGTAGAAGGACACAAAAGGAAGAATTCAGTTATGAAGAACAAGATTCAAGGTTACTGAGCAGAATAGAGGTATTAATCAATCACTATAGGTGATACATATACATTGTGAACTTAAAGGATATGTATTCATCTATTCAAGATTGCATACCATCAGGTCAACAAGTATTTATGACTACTTTCTTACAATTGTTGCAAATATAATAAATCCTTTAAGAAGGTAGACTTAACAGTCTTATTATAAATCTCTTAACCGAGTGCACACTTAACAATGCTGTTAAAATCTCTTAACCGAATAGACCTAACTAGTCTAAAATGTTACTCCTAAAAGGGTAATATCATCAGAAGTGATCACACTTGTAGCCTTAACTGGAACCTTCCATTCTGTAGATAGTGAAGATTTGTAGGTTTCATCCCCACCATAGTTTTTACCTTCTAATAGGGGTTTTTTGCGTTACCAATTCTTATGTCATGTGTAACTACTTTTCATGAATGTTTCTATGAATGTTTACATGCAATTACATTTATGTTTTTATATTACATGCATAAGGTAGAAAAGCAATATGGTCGGTAATGCAAGAACAAAGTACTAAAGGTTAAAGTGATAAAAGTTTTAAGGGTACTGATTCACCCCTCCCCTCTCAGAATGCACCATTCCATTATTCGAACAATTGGTATTAGAGATAGATCTCTTATTTGGAAAATTTTAAATCACTTGAGAGAAAATATCATAAAATGGAAAGGTATAAACTTGATAAGAATATTGACAATCAGAAGTTACAGATACAGATCTTCTATGAGAAATAAAAAGAAGCAATAATCAAGATGAGAGAGCTACTGGATGAAAGAAAAGGTATGGAATCTTGCTACAATGAAACAAACTATCATGAAGAAGAGATACCTGATTTGTTTGAGTCATCAGGATCTACATCTTGCAATACATCTGACACATATGAAGGAAGCATTACAAGTCTTAATGAAATCAATTAACATCTGAAAAAACAAGTAAAGGTACTCCAAATCGGTCAAGAGAAATGGATGGTAAGAATGATTGATGCTATGAATAATGCTAGAAAAGTTGAACAAGAAATAACATTAGCTATTGATGGTAGGAGGAAGATCACTGAGAAGCTACAAGATAGAGAAACTGAGATACAAAGACTTATTGAACATCATCATGAGATCACCAATCAAATAGTTCTTATGAGTCATGAGGCCAACCAAGTGAGCATAGAACTTAATGGGAAATTGGAAGCTATTGGTGAGCTAAGAGAAGAAAATGAAAAACTAAAGCATGAAGTAAGGATTCATCAACAACGTAATGATATGATCAAGAAAGATGAAGAGAGTACTAAAAGAATGGATGATTTTCTGAATGGTCAAAGAAGACTCAACAATAATACTGGCTTAGGGTATACCGAGCAAGGAGAATCATCAAACCGAGATGATAAAAAAGATGTCTACACAAATCCAAGACCAAGGAAGCACTCATGATATCACTGTGGAAAACTAGGCCACACATAAATTCTTGCAGGAGAAAAGCTAAAGGTATTCCTAAATCCACTTCTACATTCATAGATAAATGTTATAACTATAACAAGCATGGACACAAAGCACATGAATGCAGATCTAAGGTGAAAAAACCAAAGAAGGAATCCTACATGGAAAAATATTGTTCTACTTGCAAAATACATGGGCACAGATCTCATGAATGCAAAAAAAAAGAAGAAGCAAGCATGGAAACAAAAAGAACAAGAAAATACTTGTAAACTGAGAAGAGTCGGTAACTCATATGTTTGGGATTACAATACATGGGTAAATTGCACAACATGTGGTAGATATGGATAGATAGCTACAAATTGAATGAGAAAATGGATACGAAGGTCAAGGAATTGGACTAACTCTGGAATGGCATGCTTACACTATCATAGGGTCGGTCACCTAAGCAAAGACTACATAGATCGAGTGACAGAGACAAGCACTTTTTCTAATGGGAACACTATTGAAGATATCAGGAGAATGAGAAATCAAATGTGGAGGAAAGCTTCAAGCAAAGATAATGTTGGACCAAGCACTGCAATTGGTGACACCTTATCCAATGGATTAGGTGATTCCACCCCCCCCACCTAAGAAAAAAATGTAAGTATGGAACTGCACTCTACAAAGTTATATTTTACATCAGTTCCAATATTCATAGATAATATGCCAAATTAGCATGAATGGAGATGCACTATGGTATTACTTGTTATGAATTTATGAATCCAGTCTCGTCGGTAAATACATACCAAGCATCATTGATATACATATGGAAAACAACCAAGTTGTCAATATAAACTGAGCACCATCGATAAACATATAAAATACAATCAAGTCTTCGCTACATACTAAGCATCACCGGTGAACATGTGAAAAAGTGCAACTAAGTTGACACTTACCCCGAGAGTTTACATTCACCGAGGATGAAACTTTGGTATGTTAACCGAGCATCTTTGTTTTGTCGACTGGGTGGTACCTAAAGCATTAAATGCACCACTTAGGTTATTTTCTATAAATAGGGCAATGAAGAGCTCATTCATTCACAAAGAAAAAAATAGAAAATAGCAGAGAAAAAACAAGCGACCAAAAGCGAAAAGATTGCAGATCGATTCATAGAAGATTCAAAGGCTATTACAAATAGATTTCAATAATCCTTAGCAAAGATCATGTGAGTATCTAGACTCACTGAGCTCACAATTTTGTTCACAAGAAGCCCCAATTTCACAAAAAATGGCAACTACATCACGAGTATCATAGATAAAGAAAAAAAAGGACATGAAGTTCAAAATGATAAAGAACACAAATTGTGAAGAGCCTAAGTATAAATTTTTCCTTGAGGTTTCTTCACAACCTGATGACATGGGAGCATTCTCAAGCATACCTCCTCAGGCTTTACTAGTCAAGGATATCTGCACATACATCCACTACAAGGTTGCAGAGATCAAAGATTTGGAGGTTGGAGAAGATTACCAGAAGTTTTGCACAGACGGAAACCTTAAAGACGAACACAAAAACATTGAGGTAAAAGGGTTAACAAATGCCCTAATGTTCCCAAAAGAGTTCAAGACCGAGTGGATTTGGATAGTACTCAGTCGAGTACATGACAAAAAAAATGTGGTTGGATGAACCAAAACCAATCACTAAGGATGTTATACATGTAGTAAGAGGTTATCCAGTAACCAACAAGGCTAAAGCCCTAAAACATCCTTCTTGACCCAAGATTGAATAGATAATAGGTGCAGTATGGGATGGAAGAGGTCTAAAATTTAATTCAATCACTGACCTAGAGATGAATTTTGGTGCATGTGTACTTGGATACAAGGTATTCCAAGCTAGCCAATTGAATAGCATTGCATGTGGAGCAGTTGAAACTTCCTATAAGATTGTGAAGAAGGTATTACAACTAGACTTATCCGAGCTTCTACTGAAGAAACTGGAGGAGAACATGAGGACTATTTGATCAGCCAGATCTAATTCATGTAATTTCGGTTCACTCCTTATGTGCACATTCTTCTACTTTCCGAATTTCTTCCCATTTGTCGGTAATGTCAATTGGGACACAACCTGACCAATAACTGCATAGATTAGTGAATTAATTAAGTCACTAGGTGATAATTTCACATCTATAATGGATGCATACTTCACTACCTTCAAGGACAAAATGTAGAAGATAATGAGAATACCTACACAATCGGTGGAACAGTATAAAGATGACATATGTGTCATAGTGGACACCAACACCACTTTAATCAAACCAGTTGTACCGAAAACAACACAGTTGCCACCGTTGGATTATGAGATCAACATAGATCAAGCTACAAATGCTATTGAAGCATTATTGAATGAACTAGCAGACAAATCATTGAGTAGATTTGCACATTTGAGGAAGCTAAGGCTAGAATCAAAACTGGCCTGGTAGTGAAGATGATAGACCGAAAGAAGAATAAAATCATAAAAACACTTGAGAAGAAACTTTCGGTATATGATAAAATTTAGAACAAGATGTCACCGAGGGACAGTCACCCGTCGGTGAAGGTGAAAAATTGAGTGATTCTGAATCTACTAAATCTGATGCACCACCAACAAAGAGACCAAGAACTACTACTGCATCAAGAACTAGGATTCAGACAACAAAAGATGCAGACTCACCACCAGTAAAGAAAGGTATAGCGAGGACTTATAAGAGAAAGCCTCAAACCAAGAAAACAACACTGAGAAAAAGAAGAAGATACATTAGAGGAAAAGAGGAAAAGGAAGATACTGAACAAGATGAGAAAGAACAAGGACTCCAAGCTGAAAAGCTCAAAGTTCCTCATATATTTGATGAAGTTGTTGAATAAATCATCAACACCAGGAGCATATCACACTGAAATATTAGACAATGGATAACCTTGTCTCCCAGAGATCAGAATAAGATGGAATCGATAATCAAGGCAATAGTTGCATACAAGTATGTACCAATACAATTCAACAAGCAAATGCCACAAGAGCTAAATGAAAGAATATCAGCAAGGTGAACTTATGCACTACATATAGAGAAACAGATAAGGGAAAGATCCCTAGTTACACTAATTCCACCCGAGTCAACAGTTGAAGAGATTGATGAAACAATGAAGGAGAATTCAAAGAAAATTTCAGCTAAAATGAGAGCATACAAGGTATTAGAGGGAAGATTAGAAGAACTTGAAAAATAAAGCAATGACACCTAGAATGAAATATTCAATGCACCCAAGAAGGTACTGGCTCTCACCAAGATACCTCACTATGAGGAGAAGGAGGCTACACCAAGCCTGGATAACATATTTATAAATGACACTAAGGATGTCAATCCAGTAGATCTGAGAATAGAGGCAAGCAAGGTCATGGATGATGTACCTCATATTTTACAATCATTAGGGGATACAATAGATGTTACAATCAAATACATAGCTCAGATTGATTTTAATGATGATCCAAAGAATGATGAAGATGTGAATGTGACTACCGAGTGAGAAAAGGAAAAGGAAACATCGAATGTTGCATAGTTAAATATACCAGGTCAAATGCCTCTATTGATACAAGCTATCAATATCATTTTAGAAGAAAAGGAGAAGACGCCTGAACCTAATGCAAACATACTCGAGGATAAGGATGATGAAGAGAAAAAAGATACAAGTGGAGAGGAAGCACCGACTGATGCCACAACCAAGGACACTGAAGAAGAAAATAAAGCTGCAAAAAAAGACAAGGTTGATGTAGAGACGTCTACTACCAACCAACAGGTAAATACTGAGTAGCAAGCCAAAGGCACCACATCTCCCACACATTCACCAAGGAAAACAGAGCAAGAAAAAGAACTTGCAATGGTAATTCATATTCCTGCTTCCACTACTCTTACAAAGAAGAAGGATAAGAAGAGAAAACCTCTAGTCACATTAGATAAAATTATTGATATACTAGACTATGATCCTAGAACATTGGATCCAGAGTCACTTACCAAATATGGAGAACTCTGTAAAAGAAAGGCAATACAAGACAAGCTCAAAAAGGAGCACAAGAACTCACAAGTCCTGGAAAGCAAAAAAGAAATATTATTGCATATTATTCCTGACACAGACATTGATCAAAATGCTCCAATACTTGATCAATTAGCAGTTTTGAATGATGCCATTACATCATAGAATGTAGATGCGGACAAGGTCATTGAGGAATGTGTTGAGCATAAGTGTCAATACAAGCTTAGAGAGAAGATTAGAGTGGTAGAAAATAAGGTAAATTTTTTTGAATTAGCTACTACAATGGAACCCATAATATCAGAATTAGTTAACTTAATTCAAAAGTTTTGCACAATAGAGCATTTCACTACCAAGCATAGTGAAAAGATAGCAAAGATAGATGAAGATCTTAAGGCTAGTGCACAAAGTCTCACAACCAAATAAAATGCATTCCAATTGCATTATGAGAAAATTGTAGAGTTAAAAATGTTGAGACTAGAACTACAAAAGGTTGAAAGCAAAATATGAGATGAGGTAACTGAGCTCCAAGCTATGTTACTCCCGTATCTCACACTGTTGTTGAAACACATGACTTTGGCGAAAGCATTGATTGCCACCCCATAGATGTCTGTTACCGAGAGTATATACGACATGCACACAAGACTCACATTAGAATACATGACCCTGGGACACCTCCAAGAGAAATGAGAGAAGATAATGGTAGACATTCAAAAATCCAATGCCCACATACTTGACAAGTTGTAAGTATTACACCTTTGTCATTATTTTCAAAAAAAGGGGGAAATTATATGTATAAGGGGGAAATATATATGTAAAGGAGGAAATATATGCAAGGAAAAAATGTACGAAAGGGGAAAACATATCTAAAGACCATAGAGGGATATACACAAAGGAGAAACATGTACATACCAAGGCATGCACATAGGGGGAGTCATTGACAAGGTAACCACTTGGTGTATATACTGAACATTTTAGTTTGCACATATCAATTTTTGATACTAATGTCAAAGGGGGAGATTGATAATCCTAAAGGATCATATTTGTCATTAGTATACAAGGAAATAGTTTTTGGACTATCATTTTACATGATCATCGAGTGACAACATTCAGTCAAGCACAATGGATACCAAAATAGTCAAGTGCAGAGGACACCAAAAATAGACAAGTGCAATGGTCACCAAAAATTTTAGTGTAGTAAACACTGCTAAGAACTATCACTGATAGAATGTTTACAGATTAAACTGACAGACAGCTCATAGACTTCATCAAGTACAAACTACAGAGCAGATTGAGCACCAGTCTATTGAGAGACAGTTTTATTCCCGAGAAAAGTGGATCTGAGATACACGTCAGATAAAGCACTTCAGTTTTATAATTAGCTTTATGCTTAGCTATAAAACCATTTCTTGAGGACCAAGTAAAGCACATGTAATGGTTTTAATCAGTCTAACTGATTGTAAACATGCAAACTAGGAGATCAAGGTCAAGTTGTAAATCTTTGATCATAGAGTTTTTATTATATAGCGTAAAACCTAATTAGGTCAATACATTGTATAAATAGATGTAGTAATCAATCAGAACATGATGATTGTAGCTGCATCATACATCTATGGATCAAATAGAAAGTTTCATGTAGAAGGACACAAAAGGAAGAATTCAGTTATGAAGAACAAGATTCAAGGCTACCGAGCAGAATAGAGGTATTAATCAATAACTACAGGTGATACATATACATTGTGAACTTAATGGATATGTATTTAGCAATTCAATATTGCATACCATCAGTTCAACAAGTATTTTTTACTACTTTCTAACAATTGTAGCAAATAGAAGAAATCCTTTAAGAAGGTGGACTTAACAATCTTATTGTAAATCTCTTAACCAAGTGCAAACTTAATAGTATTGTTAAAATATCTTAACCAAGTAGAAATAACCAGTCTAAAATGTTACTCCTAATAGGGTAAGATCATCAGAAGTGATCACACTTGTAGCCTTAACCGACACCTTCCATTCTGCAGATAGTGAAGCTTTGTGGGTTTCATCCCCACCATAGTTTTTACCTTCTAACAAGGGTTTTTTGCGTTACCAATTCTTGTGTCATGTGTAACTACTTTTCATGAATGTTTACATGCAATTACATTTATGTTTGATATTATATGCATAAGGTAGAAAAACAATATGGTCGGTAATGCAAGAACAGTGCACTAAAGGTTAAATTAATAAAAGTTTTAAGGGTGATGATTCACCCCTCCCCTCTCAGTATACACCATTCCATTATTCCAATAGACAATTAGTATTATGATCGAATGACTCATATCGACATGTTTCCTCTTCTTTGACTTCTTTTTCTTCTTCTTCTTCTCATTTAGTTTATCGTCTTCTTTATAATTATTTGGTTCCTTAGGTTCATCTTTGTTTGGCTCTTGTTGTTGCTGTGCAATGGAATCGGTTGAGATAACCGATTCATTGTTTAGTATTGTTGGTTTTTCATTATCTGTATCCTTCTCGGTGTTCTTTCCTTTCTTTGTTTCCTTTTCCTTCTATGTTTCCTTTTCAGGTTTGGTTGCTGTAATTTCTTGATCATTAGCTATTATATCATTATCACCTTTAGTTCTATGATAATCTAGTACTTGTTCCAATACCAGTTGTAGAATAGGATCAGTAGTAGCCTTATCTTTGATGTTCATTTGGTATGTATTGGTGTCCTTGGTTGACATGACATTCTCATCTTGTGATGTCTCATATCTTGGATCTTTGTCAGTAATATCCTCAATAATGACTTCATCAATTTCAATTTTCAATTCAATAGGATTGTTCTTACCTTGATCTTCCTTTACAAATTCATCGGTTGTGGCATCCTTTCCTTGCTCATCTTGAGATTTAATCTCCTTGATGTTGAATATCTATCTCCATTTGGCATCAATTTCCAACTGTAATTGCTCCAAATTTCCTATCATAATAATTAAGGATCTTCCTTTCACAAAAAATCATTTAGAGTGTTCTTTCAATGTTTCTTCAATTTCTTCAACAGATAGGTTTGGTACAGTTAGCACTAGAGATCTTTCTCTCATTTGTTTCTCAGCATTCATAGCATATTTCCATCTCGCATCTATGTTATTGAAAAACTCAATAGGTAAAAACTTGATAACTTCAAGTGGTGTGTATCTAAATTTTTGTAAAGAGTAAATGATTGCATCTTCAATATTTACCGTGTTCTCTTTACTTTGAGTGTTATACTTTTCTTTATTCATTCCTTTGAATGTTCCATACTTCTTCATTGTGTCTAACATTTCATCTATACTTCCTTTTGGTGGAGGTGTGTTTTTCACAATCTTGAATTTTCTCACATCTTCATTCTCTGTATCACTGTCTAGTGGTAGCTTCATTTTTCTCCTCAGTCTTGTGTTTTCCTTCTTTCTTCTTACATAGGTCTTCTCTTTTGGTTAAACCAAATTCTTCTTTTCTTTCTTTGATACTGTAGACCTTGCTGATGTTCTAGTGGATTTGGGGCTCGGTGAAGGATTCAACATTTGTGGTTTCTTGCCTTCCACTCCAAAGGGTCCAGACTTATCTTCTTCATTATATCTCTTCGCTCTTTTCACAATAGGCTTAGCTAATAGAGTTTCAATTTTTCGAGATACAATGTCTATATATAACTCATATCCATAGGTTTCAGACATATACTCCTATTTTTGATTGCATTGATAATGCATGAGTTGGTGTCTACCTCAAAATAGATGGAATCATGATATTTCTTAACTAGCTAAGGTGGAACTCTATACTTCTGATGCATCCTGGCTTGAAACTTAGTGAAGTAATCATTCATGATAATGTAAAAATTCTTCTAGACTCTGAATGTACTCACTTATTTGATAGATAATTGGTTTATCAACATTCCATTTCACACTTCCAATAGATGGAAAAAGTTCACAAAATAAAAGTATATGCATACCAGTAGCGATCCAAACTTCAATGTGTTTGTCCTTTCCTTCCTTATTGTGTTCATGTTGTCTTAAATTTGTTTCAAAAATATCTCACATAGATCAATTTGTGCATCTTTCTTTACAATTTTGTAAGCCAGATCAACAACTCCACAAGGTACGATGTCCACTTGGGATGACTAAAATACTCGGTAGGAAAAAATGTTGCATGTGAATTTTAACTCAGGTTCTTCAATAGTGTAAATATTTAGACCTCTTCCATCTCATTTTGATTTGGTTAACTCGCTCAACTTTTTCTTCTTAATTTGCCTTACAACTTTTGGCTTATCTCCAATCAGGTAACCAGTCACAATGTGCAAAACATCATTTCTTATCTTCACTGGTTGGTCTAACCACATAAAATGGTCGTGTACTCGACTGAGTACCATTCTTATCCACTCAATTTTGAATACCCTTAGAATATGCAGGACACAAGTCAAACATTTTGACTCCAGATGAACATGATCACTCTTTAGTTTCCCATCTGCACATAACTTCTAGTAAGATGAATCAATCTCCGCTTCACAAATCTCTTCAATCTTACAATGGATGAACATACAAATGTCCTTGTTCATTAGAAATTTGTTTGGAATGGATGAAATTTCCCCCATCATTTCTAGTTCAGCTTCCTTCGTAGGAGGCGGCTTGTTCTTCAATTTTATGGGCTCAACATTCTCAACTAAAACTAGGTTTTGAGCTATCAGGGTCATATCCTCTTGTTAAACACAAACTATTTGAGGTAGGGTTTGTATTTATGACTCGGGTGTACTAACACAACTAGGGAAACACAAAAAATACCTTGAATAGATTCAAATATGCTCAAAGTGGTTCAGGATTACCTTCACAATCTCTCAACTTTGCTTGAGGACTAAGTTTTGCAACTCTATCTACCCCGCTCTAGAAACATTAAGTGAAAATAAAATACAATGAGGTATATATAAAGCTTTTTCTAGGTTTACAGTTTTTAACGGTCATAAAGTAGCAATTAATGCTTCATCAACTTACTTTACTGATAACTTTTACCATTTCCTTCCAAATACATATAAAACAAAAAATTAACAATATCCAAATGCATCTTAGTATGCTCATATGGTCTCTACACATACATAGGAACCGATTTAAGATTTGAATTTTAAATTGTAGTTCTTATTCATACCTTTTAACCAATTAGGTAGATTCGGTTGCACCCAATCCAGAGGATGAGGTGCCCTCAAATGTTCCAAAGGATGTTCCATCTTCCATGGACTTTCATCTCCATGTTCTATTCATCTAATCTCTCATTTCCTCAACATTTACTTTTGGTTTCACATATGTTTCTTCTTCGGTAGGATCTTTGCCTCGGTATCTGCAATCTTTTGCAAGGTGACCTAGCCTATGACAATGGAAGCATGTCATGTCAGGGTTTCTCCAAGATCTTATGTTGTTCCTACCATGTAACAACATGTAATTTGTAGCAATATGTATGTATCTTCCACAGACTAAACATGATATTCTTGTGTTGTAGTCCCATGGTATGGATGTACCTTGTTAGTTGATTGGCATATTTTGATGCTTTGGTGCCCATTTGTCATTTCTCTTATGTGATCTGCATTCTTAAGTTTTGTGACCATATTTGTTGCAGTTTTTTCAATGGCCATCAAACTTTGGGTGTCTTGTGTTGTTTACAGTCTGGGATCTTCATTCAAATGCTTGGTGCCCATACTTGTTACAATTATAACAATATCCATTAAACTTAGAGATATTCCACACATTACCTTCTACATACATTTGCAGTATGTCTAGGTTTCCCACAGTAGTTGCAACTAGGCTTGTTTGTCTTTGGTGGGATAGAAGTGCCTTGACTGTCTGCTTGATTAGAGGACTCTCCTTTCTCTGTAGTGCTCTTGCTATTCAATCCTAGTCCAATCTTGTCTGTCGGTTGTCTTTGATTTCAAAGTTATGCATCCAATGATTTTAGTGTTTCTTTCTTTCTCTTTAGTATCTCATTGGAAATTTTTTAGACTTCATTTCTCTGGTCAATCTATCAACTTCACATTTCAATGCTTGATTCTCAAACTATTTTCTTGCTGACTCTATATTAGCATTCACTAGTTGACCGGTCATATCATGGTGTACTTGCATCATCCTCATGATCTTGTTGTCTTTCTCAACTATTCTTGTTTCAAACTGTATTTTGTCTTCTTCAACTAATTTTAGTGCATTTTCAACTATTCCTTTAGAGTCAAGTATCTCACTCATCCTCAATGCTTGTGTTTCTTGATCTATCTTTTCCAAGTTATGTTTCTTGGTGAGTTTCTTGTTCTTTTATGATTTTTGCAATGACAGAATCAGCTTCACCATTCAGACTTCCTTCAGATGTTGTTTCAAGAGTATCAACATGCTCTTGTGTGGATTTCAATTCGATACATAACTAATTTATTACTTTTAATGATTTTTTCAAATCTTCAATTACTTCTTGTGCACTCTCCAACTCAAACTAAAGACTATCAATCTTCTTGGATTGCTTGTAACTTTCCATAGTCATGATCTTTACTTTTAGGTTTTTAAACCCTTATCTCAAGAGACAAGCTCTAATATCAATTGTTGGATTAGTCTTTGGAAAGGTAAGTGATGAGAGGGGAGGGGTGAATCAGTAATTATAAAAATTTTACCATACAATGTTGACCATTTATCAAGTTGAATACATTGCATAAAACATTGCAAAGCATATAAAGTAAATCAATAAACCATGACACATAACACCATGATTTTTGGTCACACAGAAATCCTTTGTTAGAGGAAAAAAATATGGTGGGAATGACACCCACAATCCTTCACTCCTATAGAGTAAAGGTTGTTCGGTTAGAGCTACAATGTTAGATACTTCTGATAACCTACCCTGTTAGGAGTATTATACTCAGTCAAGAGTATAAAAGACTTATTCAGTCTACCTTGTTAAAGAATTTTACAATAGCTCATCTAAGAGATGTACCCAGTTAAAGGATTTACAAAATAAGACTTGTTAGAGTCTACCCATTGAATGGGATTTCTACTTTACTAACTATTACAAAACTATTAAAAAATGTCTGTAAGTATGCATCAACCATAATATTGTTCAAACTCTTTATGCTCTACAAGTGAATTACCTCTTTTTGCACTCGGTAACTTATCTTCTCTTCACCCTATATCTTCTTCATTCTGATTTTAGCTCTCTCTCTCTCTCTCTCTCTCTCTCTCTCTCTCTCTCTGTGTAATATTTTCCCTTCTATTTGTAATAACCAACATGCTTTCTTCTTTTTTCTTCATGTTTTTGTTCACTTTATATGATCTTAAGGTAGTTAACCTAATTAGATCCTTCTCCTTCTACGGTGGAGGTAAAGTGGTGCAGAGTTGGTTACATTCCCAATGCATTTATTTCATTTTAATATAATTGGTTGAATTACCTCATGATCATGTGCATTCATTGGTTATGCAATCCCAATGTTCAACCTAACATTTACCTCAAAAACTATAAAATATTTCCCGCTTGGTGTCTAGGTTCAATGTTTCAAATTTGATATGTTATGTCGGCTCTGGTATACTCGGTAATATGTTTTGATCTTGCTCGGTGACATAACGTCTTCTTGATGACTAGCTTTGCGTGACGACTCAGTATCTCGGTGACTAGCCTTTGGTTTCTGACTTCACTCGGTTACCAACCTTGCTTGGTAACTGACCTTTGCTTAACTCGGTGCTTGCTGCTTGTTTGGTGTTTGGTATCATTGATACTCTACTTTACCGACTGTCTGCCTTAGTGTATTCTTTCACTTTACCGACTAGCTTCATTGGCTATTATGACTTTGACAATACTAATGACAGTTCAAACTATCACATTAGAGTATAAGCGCTATCACTTTTCTCTTACACCCAAGATTACATAGAGCATAAGGGGAGAGGATACTTTGCATAGTAGTGGGTCCCACCCTATACATGCACAAGTGTGCCAAACACACAAGATATACATTATTTTTAAGCACCAATGGAAGTGTAATGTGATATAAAGACTCAGAGTTCATTAACTGTTTATAAATCAAACGTGAATTTCTTCATTGATATCCAAGCAACATGCATCCACAAATCATTACTAGTTTTAATTTCAAGACTTCAACAAACGTCATGCACCCAAAAACCTCATTATTTTTTGATTTATGGTCTTTGACAAATGATTTACACTTGCACCAAACATTGTTAGTAGTTTAAATTTTGATCTTCATCTCACATTTGTCAAAGTGCCACACTAAAAGATTAGTAACACACAAAAATTGCATCTAGTAAAAAAGAAAGGTACCATGGAATAAAAAATAAAACATACAATGAGAAAAAGCCACATGCAATTATAAAAATCAACATGCAAACAAGAAAGAAAGACATGCAATAGAAAAAGGAAGGCGTATAATAAAAAAATCACATGCTTGAATAAAAAGGAATGACATGCAAGAGAAAAAAAAGACTAAGGCATGAAATCAAAAAAACTATGTGAAAACAAAAAATCAAGCCATGAGAATAAAAAATAAAGGGAATGCAATCAAGAAAGCAACATGCAAACAAAAAATCAAGACATGCAAATAAAAAAAGAAAGGGCGTGCAATGAAAAAAGCAACATGCAAACAAATACCATTGACTTAACAGATTAATCATCAACAAGATTTCATGTATGAACAAACTGGAAACATGTACTAAAACAAAATAAAATGTATCCAACTATGTATAATTACTCCCAATTGTGTAGCATAACCTTCCAATGCACAAAAATTGTACCTGTACCTATAAACACATAAAAAACCCAAAATATGATTAGTATTTAGACATGATTTCATGTTGGGTTCACCAAATGTAGGGAAGGAAAATTAGGAAACATCTGCATGCTAAGGCAAATACAAACCTCTAAAAGCATACAAACAAATAAACTTATCCTAAAATTAAAGCATTGAAGGAAATCATAAAAGAGATTGAAACATAATCAAACAAAAACTCCCTTCATGAAGCTCTAATGCCTTTCTTTCTTCTCCAAGAGTTGATATGTAGCTCCCATGACAAAATGCACTTAACAATGGAAGAAAAATGACATGATAAGGAGAAGAATTGATAGATGTAGTTCATGAAAATGAGAGAAATGAGTCCAATTTAGAGAGAGAGAAAATAGAATAGATTGGATGACCAAGATTTAGTTGTTTTATGAGAAATCAACGAATGAGATTGCAAGAGAAAAAGGGAAAGTGAGCTAGAAATGGAAGGTCAACAAGATAAAAAGACATAATAAATTATCAAGTAGAGAAGATAAGATTTCAAAAAAAAAAATAGAAAGTTTCTGATTTGCAAATATGCACTCTTTTCTATCTATTTTAAAATTGAGAAAAGAAGATAAGTTGCCAAAATGATTGATTTTGAAGAATATAAAATAAAAACAAATGAAGATATTTGTTTCTATTTTTGAATTTGATGAAAGATTTGAAGATTGTTTTGTAATTAAATAATTTCAAGAATTATTTAATTAATGCACACAAAAATAATTAAATTTATTCAATTATTTTGAAGAAAAGGATAATTAGTAATTAGGAATAAAATAAATTAGAATTTATTTAATTAATTTAATTTGAAGAAAAAGATAATTAAGTAGAGAGAATTAATAAATTAATTCCTCCACTCATTAGTAATTAACTATTGAAAAAAATGAATTTATTTAATTACGAAGTTAGGATAAAAGGAGATAAATAAATAATATTATTTATTTATTTCTAGAGGAAAAGGACAATGAATTAGATTAAATAATTAATAAAATTATTTAATCAAAGAGGCTAAATGATTGACACAGATGAAATTGACAAAGAATTATCAAACCAAAGGACATGGTTATTTATTAAATTATTAAATTATTTAATAAAAGGAAGAAAGATAGGACATTAGATTAAAAATAAAGATTAGTCAAGTGATGTGAAGAAAATGTTAGTAAAAAGTGTTATTGTAGGCAATGACTAATTTTCAGTGTCTACAGTTACATAGTTGAAGTTGATGCAAAATCAGAAGATAATGAAGATGAACTTGAACAAGTTAGATTGTTAAAAGCTATAGATAGACATACATCTTCCCTCTCTTGAACCTCTAGTACATCAAGTGCATTCATCAATTCTATAAACCCCAAGTGTTGTTGTATATAGAAGAGAAAAAAAAGACTTTAAATCAATCTACATGTACATGTTTAATCATAATACATTTCAACAAATAAATTATCGATCATGCTTGAATAAATAATTTAATCCTTTGAAATAATTGTGTGAATTAAAATTGTGCTCAATTACCTTTTGGCGTTTAGGTTTTTGTGAGGATGTCTTTTTCTATTTCGGTGTCCTGGAGGATGCCTTTTGCCTATGAGATGACCTAGACCCAGGTGGGGCACCCTATGAGAAACAAAATTAACATAAGAGATATTAATATATAATATTAAATATAAGTTAACAAACCTAAATTTAAATGACTCGCATAGATTCATTAAAAAATTTAAATAAAAGGTTTGCAAAATATGATAATGCATAGCTTTCTAGGCCAAAGTGAATGGCCAAAAGAGGACATCATCAATTAGGGAAATTTGATCCCTTGACAACCCCTATCAAACACCAAATAAATATACATTAGAGAGTTAGTATCTATTATCAAAAAATATTTTTTAAATCAAGGTATTATTCTATTTTTAACATATTAATTTTTTTTTACCTTCGGTGTCAAAGCTATAGGAGTGTGTGAAGTGGAAGGAATATGACATGGTATACTCACACCAGCTGCTGCACCCTGAAATGCATATTGTTCATGTATTAGTTTAAATTGTTCTATAAATGAAAATTTATTTACATTTATAAGTTTTAAGTGATTAATAAACAAAATGTTATAAATACAAATAAACACACGTGCACCTACTCTCTATCAGAAAATACCATAGTCATCAGGTCATTTTTGAAGGTCATATCCTCTAGAGTGGCAATATGACATCTACTCTCGAAATGTGTACATAAATGGGATGTGGAACCATCCCCATTCATATTAGTATCTACCCCATAACATATATGTTGGCATCTGCGACACATATGGTCGATGGGCTCGCTAGAGCCAAGTGGTGCAGCTAATGATGAGGCAGGTGGTGCAGGTGATAGATTATCCTCTGGTCCAAAAGTATTCACTAATTGTGTGCCATGTTGAATGATGGCATCAGTCAATGATGTATCTCCCTTAAGAGTTTGTAACTCCATAGATTCCTTTAGGGATACTCGGAACGTGACATGAACCATGGGTTTAATAGTTAGAGCAACCTTATTTTGGGGATTACCACCCTCCAAGCCCCTAGTCTATCTTAGGAAAAGCCTCTCCCTCTACCCTGGAACTCCCTTATGTCAAAGTAGTTTGTCCACTAGCCGAGGATAAAATCACAATATAATTTTCTCAAAACATATAAAGGAACCTCATAATTGTTACAAGGTGGTTGGTTAAAGACCATATGCCACCTATCTCAAAAAGCATTTTTAAACCCAACATGATTACACAAATGTATAGAAAACCTCTTTGAATCAAGAGGTAAGGTATCATTGGTTTTAGACTCGATGAAAAGGGCACATATATCATCCTTACTTATAAATATTCTTTTCACCTCATCATACGAAAACCTAGTAGAATAGAATGCATGACATCTATCCCTATATGTGCCCCATTTTGTAACTTGTATGGATACCTTCTTGGCACTATTATCCATTGATTCTATGGTTGTGGCAAGGGATGAATGATGCTCATGCCTGGAGGTTTTCAACCTATTCACTATTTGAGAAATTTGGGTTGTATTTTGCGATAGGCGATTTAAGAGACCCTCATGTGTGGTTTGTAGGTCTACTGGAGGAGATGGAGGGTTTTGAGGCTCTTGTTGTTGTTGAAGGGTAGTGTTTTGTGGCTCTTGTTGTTGTTGAGGGGCAATGTTTTGGGCTCTTTTTGTTGTTGAGGGACAACGTTTTGAGGGTCATCAGGTTGTTGTTGTTGTTCATGGACTTGTTTTTGTTGTGTATTTTTTTGGTGAGGCAATATTTCAAGAAATTGCCATGAATTTAATTTAAAAAAAAATCCATCAAAAAAATTGCTTTTACAATTTAATTAAAAACAAAAAAAATGCAATACTTACCTTTGTGGCAATACGACATGGTGAACTTTTGTTGAAAATGCTGAGAAATTGCTATGTTGAATGGAACACGATTAGGTTTTGTTCTTTAAAATGCTCCTTTAGTTGTTCTTAGTCTGCGATGAGAGTTTCAAATGCCCTTTTGGCCACTACAACAAACTAATTTAAGTTTTAGAAAACTCGATCGGGTTTTTATGATAATAAATACCAGATTAAGTTTTTTAAACTAGGCTAGGTATTTACCAAGCCATAACCTGGTCAAGTTATTTCAAACTGCAATAACCCAATGAGTTATTAGTTGTTTGGACATTTTTAAACTAGGGTGGCCACTTTTTCGCACACCATCTTGGTGCATACCCCTGGTATAAATTACCTATCACCTTGTTGACTTATTGTTTTGGTTGGACCACAAAGATCAATATGCACCAATTATAACAGTCTGGTAGAAGATTGTTCCTTAATATTGAAAGTCCTTTTTTTTTTCTAACTTCGCATTCTTTGCAAACATTATTAATAGGCTTTGTAAGATTTTTAAAATCTCTAACAACTTGAATTGAACTTATCCTCACTATATAAAAATTAATGTGACACATCCTCTGGTGCCATAGCCAACCCTCATTGATCTAAGACATCAAGCAATATCCAATAGCTATCTTCAACTAATAAACATTCCCATATGTCCTCTTTCTAGCAAAAATCACACTTCTAGATCTTTTCCTAATCTCATAGCCATTATCCTGAAAAAAAAAAAAAGATTATATCCATTCCCACACATTTTTCCAACACTTAAAAGATTATGCTTTAATCCTTTAACATAGTAAACATTATTAGTGTTATGCTTGTAATCAAAATTTATAGCATCTATTCTAACTATCTTAGCGGTTTGATCATCTCCAAATCTAACAACACCTTCATCATAATTTTAAAACTTTACAAACTTACTCATATCACCAAACGTGTGATTAGAACACCCACTATCAATAAGTCATTCATCTTTGTCTCTTCTAATACGAAAAGAAGAAGCGACAATGTCTATAATTTTAGAATCAATTTCTGGAGATTTCCTTTCAATAATTTTGTCATGGTTAGCAAAATAATATTCTTCATTAATAGCCAAGAATAAGAATTCATCATCTTCTTCATCATTAGATTCGTCATAAAAAATACTAGCATCTTCTCTGGCATAATAAGCTTTCTTATTAAACTTTCCTTTTCTTTTCTTATTTTTTTTATTTGTAATTTTGTCAAGGCATCTAGAAGCATAATGACCCATCTTTCCACAACTGAAACATTTAAAGGGTGATTCACCTTTGTATTTTTCAATTCCCTTCTTCATTCTTATTACAAATTTTCCTTCAATCTCATCAAATCCTTCCTCATTATATTCCTCTTCTTTTGCTAATTTAGTATCTATAAATGCAGTTTCTATTATTGTACTAGTAGCTCCAAATTATCCCATCTTGAAACCAAGTAAGGAGTCACGCATCTATTATTTGGTGTACTTATTCAAATTCTAATATTCTTCTAAAGTAGAAACCTTAGAACTATAGGGTTTAGTAAGAGTTATGAGTGCCTTTTGCACAACATCATTTTCTTCCAACTCATCTCCAAGACCTATGATCTCATTCACAAGATCATCTATCTTCTGCAAATAGATTTTTATATTGTCATCTTATTCCATTTGCAACCATTCAGATGTAGCTATAATGTTCTGCAACTTAGCAATATCATTTCCTCCATAAGTACTCCTTAACTTTTCCCAAACATCATGAGAAGTTTCTAAAGATACAACTTCTCTTAACTTAGTTTTAGAGAGAGTATTGGAAATAACATACCTTTACCTCTCATTTTATTTATATGCCTTGACCTCGTGAGAATTTTTCAATCCATTATCTTTTTATAGATATTGTTTCTCAACAACCATCCAAGTTTCATAACTAAAAGAGACCAAATATCCTCGCATCTTCACCTTCTAATAAACATAGTAAGATCCATCAAACATAGGGAGTGTCACTTTGTGTTACATAAAGATCTCCTTAAGTGATTAATCTCTTCTCCAAGGAACCAAAGCTCTGATACCAATTGTTAAATGTACAATACAATTAAAGGAGGGATGAAACAAATCCTTAAAAACCTTCCATAAAATCAGATCCTCATAAAATTATCGTTAATTCTTTAACCACTAAAAGATATAAGCATGAAAGAGCATAGACAAGAAAAAGCCACCATACACAACAAAACACATGATTTACGTGGAAAACCTTGTTAAGGAAAAATCCACACATAAGATTAATTCTCAAATATATGAACACCTATTAAGGTGACACCGATCAAGGTAATTTTTACAAAGAAAGGAACACTGCCATAGGCTCACTACCAAAGGGCTCACTACCTGAAGAAAGAAGGCTCATTGATGAAGGGCTCATTACCTAGATGAAGAAGGATAAAAGAGAATATATTCACCACTGATCCAAAAATGAAACACAACTAAATAATCAGCATATGCCTTTTTCTCACTACTTGCAATATCTAAAACATAAAATCCCACATTGTTGAACACCACACTTTGTACCACTTCATACATACAAGGAGACAGATCCTCTTTCATACATCTATATCACACATGGACATGCTTACATAGAAATTGAACAAGCATACACATATTCCTCACCTTTTCCTCAATAATTCATACTTTATTCATACCATCCTTTCATTTACAAAATCTCTCGCTATTAACTAAACATCTTAACCGAATACATTTTGAATCAGGTCAGAACTAAACATTCCTGCGGTGGAAAGGAATGAAAAGTGGACCACAATACACCTAAATTAGGACCAAAATAAACATCATACATGTTAAAATTCATCTTAAATTTACCGAGATAATTTAATTAAAGTGTACAAACATACGAGGTCGACCAAACCTAGAGTAAGAACATCGTCGTACTTTAAAACCATGTCTTTGAAAGTAAAAAAATTGTGCCAATTAAATTGAATGAAGTTAAATATATTAAAATCTTAGTTCCAAAACCACAACATTAGAAACCATTATGTAGAGGAATGTGGAGCATGTATTTCATACAAGAAACACTATCAACTACTATAATACTCAAACGAATACAATTTCCACTAAACCTTGATTTGAATCACAAAAGCTTGAATCCAACATCTTCAAACATAGCTCAACAACATACTAAAACCTCAACTTTAGATTTTCAATATGAAGAATATGCAGAGTAACAAATCTCAACACCACAACATAGGAAATAGTCACTAATGAAAAAAACAACATGTTGACATCAATGCCAATCTAATCAACTCAACCAACAACTCATTCTGCTCAATCTTACAACACTCTTATGCTTACACTATGCACATAGTTAGAATTAGGTTGGGGTACTAGAAAAGTGTTCCAAGCTATATTTTTTCCTTATTAGTGACTCATTTATGGTCTCCTTATTCTAGGTATTTGTGTCTTTAGCATCCATTCTAGCAAATTGAGCATAAAATATCTGGAAATAGAGTGAAGTATGGAGATAAAATTGGGATCATTATTTTTCCTTATGTATTTTAAGATCTTCTTTGTTTTCCTTCACAAATTTTTATTGTCTTGGGCTCCCCTATACTTATACTAAAACTAATCCATGGGCATCACTTTATCCATAATAAAATATGCAAGGAAAGTATAACAAAGATGGTGTTAGTAGTAGGCTCAAAAATATAGTTTTTCCTAATTGGTGGCTCACGAATAACCTTTATTTTATTTGTATCTGCATCCTTAGCTTCAAATTAATGTATAATTCACATAATTTAAATGAAGCAACTTTTTATACATGAGAATTAATATCAATAGCTCTTCCTATTTCGATTCCCCTATTGTTATCATCACTTATGTTGTGAGCCATCTTATTAGCCGATGTATATATGCCCTTAGGAGGATCGTCATTAAAGTTATAAGCTTTTGTTTCTATTTTGAGCAATCTTCTACTCAATCTTGTCTAGTGCTAGCTCTTTGACATTTCTTTTTATGTCCGATGCTCTCATCAAGCACAACTAACAAATCTGGTTTTTGCTTATTGTAGTGAGAATCAGGCACAAGGTGTGTATTGAAAAAATCTACCTTTGGTGGAGATAGCCTGATGATTTGATTACCCAAAGAACCTACTGTCACATTGCTACAGTCAATTCCTCACGTGCTTTGTAAATTTTCCTATATATTATTATATTCATCTTTTTTTTTACGAACTTTGCACAAGTCTCTTTAGGGTTTAGAAAACTTATTTATTTAGTTTTGATGTATGTTGGAACAAGGAAGATTGAGTTAAATTCATTTTCAATCTCAAATCTTATAGTTTTGGTTGCATTAATAGGATTTGTTTGTAAGGAATTTGAAATGCTTTTGTCAATGTTAATAGATTTGGTTACATAATTAACCTTGGGTTCATCCTTTTCCCTATTTCCTTTATGCTCTGGTCATATTAACATATGGCATTAGTAATCTACATATATGGGAATCGATTCACATATATATTCACGTCTTAAAAAATATATTTTTTAAAAATATAGAGAAATTGTCAAATTATTTTTTCTAGCAGTCTATTTTTACTAGATTTTATTTCAGTCGCCTCAATTCTCATTAAAAATTTCATGGCATGTTTTTTTGGAAAGAAATACAATATCACATTTATATATTTCTTAGATATATTGTTTTTATTGTAGAACATTCATAATATTGAGGGGGGTGAATCAATGTTCCATTTAAACCATAAAAAAACTTTAAATAACCACCATAAAACATAATTATTTGTGGTAAGGAAAGGAAAACATAAATTGCGACAGACAACCCATAACACTGGAGTATTTTCATGTAGAAAACCCAAAAGGGAAAAACCACAAAGAGGATTAAATCTCAATATCTTCTATTAGCCAGTTATAAAATATTACAATAGTGCTCACTGTTGGAGGGCTCACTTCCTAGATAAGTCTCACTGCCAAAAGGAGGACACGCTATCTAGAATTAGAAAATTGAACTGTTATAGTTGCATCTCAAATATGCATGAAATATAGTTCCATTGAAGTATAGTATGCAAAGTTTACACACTTTGTTTATTTTTTTATCTTATTACAGTCATAACATCTGCTAGGAATTGTGTCACTTATCTTTGCATATATTATTATCTTCTAAGTATATGCCAATTATATAGCACCCTAATCATATATTAATTTATCTCCAAACACTATGTTCCTAGAATTAAGTTGGCCCCAAAACAACTTTACACGTTATCTCAAAAACTGCTTCACACATGTTATCCAACTATGTCAACCAAAACATAGTAATAATTTCTGCAAACTTGAATTTACATGCAACATCCAATCCATAACCAATCCTCAAAACTATATGAAAAAATATGACCCTAAGATGAATTAAGGACAATATGATGTAACTTGTCTTGTATTAGAGAAGTGGGGTATCTCCAAACATAGCTTTTGGACCAATAACGTTTACACCTTGTAGAATAATCATCTGAAGTATCATATATAAAAACTTACCTGATATATAAACATGTTGCCAAAACCATAAATCAATACTAGTGCTCGTGGAGGGTTGCATACCAAAAACTAGATGCACTTTCTATCAAGGTTGTCAGAGCTCATGTTGTCGAGAGAAACCAAAACATCAATGAAAACATTCCAACATTCTCCCCCTTTGTCATTGATGGCAACATGCATGAAATTTTTACCATTACATTCTCTTCATATATTTCCTTATATCCTTATATATCCTATATCCTTATATACCCTATATCCTTATATCTCCCCCTTTGACATCAATGGAAGAAGGCATACAAAACCAAAATTTAACTAACTCTAATGAAAGATGGAAGTAATGCTCCCCCTAAGAAAAATACAATTTTTTCTGTACAAATGATAAATTACACACTGCTATAGGAATTTGTTAACTGGGAGAGGTTGACCCTTTGATCTTCTTCACATGGGATTTCTAGGTGTCCTTGTTTCCATCCCAAGCTTGCATAGCATCTTTAATAAAACTCTTCTAAATGTCTAATGTCTTTAATGTACTTTATTCTTCTTCAATTATAGTGGGATTTGGATCAAACAAATAAATTTGTTGTGCCTTAGGAAGGGCACAAGAGACCAAGGATACATTTTTACAGATCAAATCTCTAAGCTAACCAAGTGGCAGAATTATGTTCTCCCTTTGTTGTTGCAATTCAGAGAATTTCTTATGTAGTTCCTCAATGCCTATTCTACTGGAACCAAACAAGTCTTGTTCTATATCAAAGTTGTGGTAGGTTGCATTGATTTGAGACTCGATAGAGTCTAACTCCTATCTTATTCTCTTTGTGGCCTTAGGCCATTGCAAATTAAAATGATATAAGGCTTTAGCTTCTTTGAGGCAAGCTTTCTCTCTAGACACCAATTCAAGAAACCTTTTATATGCAACATCACATCTTCCTTTAAGTTTAGTTAGCCTAATTTCTCTATCCTTTTCTATCTGATTAGCCACAACATCTTTAAGAGTAGATTAATAAGCCTTGAAATAATTCATTAATTATGATATGAAATTTTATGCACCTGATATAGAAGGGTTGATGTTGCTTCCAAGTGTGGAACTATGTATAATTCAGCAATTGCTTCAATCATTTTTTCATTTTTCAGTTGGTTATTAATTAAATCTTTTCTTACAGATGCATGAAACACATCACCCACCTGAAACTTATGCATTGAATCCATATTTCTCAAATCAAATAGAAATTATGAAGAAGTTATAGGCTGAAAAACTTAGTTGCATATTTAGTAAACTATCTAAGGAATCATCAAAGGTATCGAACTCGGAGATTTATTTATTTTATTCCTTTGTCTCTCCTTTCCCTTTTCCTTCATCAACTTGTTCTTCATCATTTTTTTCTCATCTTCTTTTCTTTCTTCATTATCTCTTTTAGTTTTCGTTTCATTTTCTTCTTCTTCTTTCTTATCATTTCCTTCTAATGATTATTCTTCAAAATTATTTGGAATATCATTCATATTCTTCTTCTTTTCTTCTTCATTACTCTGTATTTTCTAGAGGGGAAATTATATTGTTCTATATTCTCTAGATGAGGCAAAAATGTATCACCTGTATCAATATATTTTGTATTTGGCCCAACTGGCCTTTATCTTGAGACAGATGAACTTGCTTAGGCTCATGTTGCATTGAAGTGCCAATACCATCCTTCTGAGTTTCTTCTCCTGAGAACATTCCAAGATTTTATGCCATGTTCTGAAGCATTTCTACAATATCCATCATCATATTTTCAAATACTTCTCTATTTATCCACATCAAGATGTCTTTCCTCTTTTTAGATCTAAAATAATTGGAATTTATTTATTTCAAGGTTGTCTTGTCTTGATCTGATAATGTAGCACCTACGAATTGTAGTGCATACCACCTGATCTCAGGTTCATCATTTGTGTCCTCTAGTCTTCATTTGTTTAATATATTCCATAAATTTTATAGAACATCCTTTTTGAAGTTTTCCAAAGATGCTTCCAAATCGGTAAAATACTTTATAAATGCTTCAATTATTGTTGCCTTGTTGGTTTCATATGACTTACCATACATCTCACCAACTTATTTCATCTTGTCATTTGTTAGCATATAGTTAAATAGAGTGTCCAAATTGAGTGGTTTCTTCTAACCTTTCTTCTTTTTGTCTTCCTTTCTCACATGAATAACACATTTTTCTTTTTCCTTTTCAATATCTCCATCTATAGATTCTACCACATGCACTCTAGGCCTCTTACCTTTTTGATTTTCTTGCACTTGTTCTTTTGATTCCAATTCCTCTTTTTATTTTATTTATTTTTCTTATGATACTTGTTCCTTTGATTCCTCTTCAATGTACTTCTTATTTGTAGCTCTCTATTTGACTTTCCTTGGTTTGGAAAAAGAGGTTGTCCCCTTTTTCCTTTTTGCAAATATTTCTTCACCAACCAGAGGAGTTTTCTCTTTCACCAAGGCTTATTTTTTCCTTTCAAAACTTGAAGGTTCTATCTTGAAGTATTTAGGAGTGACAAATGAGGAGGTAGTCCTATAGGAACTCCTAGGGCTGCTAGTAATATCAGATTCTCTTCTTATTTGATCAATAATTTCTTGAGAGATGGCAACTGCTTTGGACTATCTTCTAAACTTTCTTCTCAATAATTGGTTGCATTTGTTCTTTGTGAGTTACCATAGATTTTTATTCAAAAGTTCTACATCTTTCATGTGACTCATCTTTTAGACTATTTAATAATACTTTGGCCAAGCCCACAAATTCTTGTTCAGATAAATCATAACATGAAGTAGGAACCCATACAGTTCTTGGTTATGTCACCTCTATGATGCATTCCTTTATAGTTATAAGAAAGGTGATATCATTCTTGTACTTTTCAACTAACCTTTTTAGAATTATCTCTCTTTACTGTATATGTAGTTGGAATACCAAAAAAAAAAAAAAAAAGAAGTAAAAGCTTCATCTCTAACTTCTATATCCTTGAACTTCGCCATGAGTTCGCATATCTAATGTGATATAGGTCTTTTGGAAAATCAAATTACTCTATCGTGATTAGGAACTTCACCCATGCAGTAAAATAAAATTCACAATGCCGAAGAACCATACTAAAAGTCATCATTTTTCTCCTTGGACTGCTTCAGATTTTCTATGAATTTCTCTCTTAGTAGCTTGCACAAGTCATAGTTTGTGTTTTTGTCTACCATCTCATAGGATACATTAACTGTTGTTGCAAATACAAATTTTTCTCTATTTGTGAAGAAAATTCTGTTGTCGGTCATTAGAGATGCATACTTCACTCCAGGGTTAGTGATTGTGTTAACAAACAAGTGCCACGTAGTGGCCTGCACTTGTCATAATTAGTTATAATTTTATATGTAAATTTAATTTTAATTTTATTATAAATATTATATATTTTAATTAATAGTGATTTAATTAAAGTAAAATTATTATAGATTAAAAATTAAATACGAAATTTTGTATAAAATTTGAAAACTTTAATAATTATGTTTGTATATATTATAATTTCATTTGTATCGTTATAATTCTAAAAATTTAAAATATAGTTAAAAATTTTAAATGTAAGGTGGAATTTAAAAAATAAATAATAAAGAGTTAATAAAATACTAAAATTACATAATATAGCATATATAATATAGTACTTTTATATTATATATTATAGAATAATATATATTCTATATTAGAAATTGTAATAATTATTTATAGTATATATATTAAAAAAATAATATAGTAAATTTATTTAGAATATATAATAGTTATATATTATAAATAATTAAACTTTTTAATGAAAATAGCATGTTTAGAGTAATATCTCATAAATATACTATATTGTAAATTAAAAGACCATTTTTAAATGATATATGAATTATATATTATCAAACTATGGTAACTATCTGAAAAAAGCAAATTTGGGAAGCCTCCGAAAAAAGGGGTCCTATAAGACCAAATCGATTGAACCAATCATAATTGAAATAAGTAATTTATAGAATATATTTAATTCATAAATAAATATTTAAACTTTACAAATAGTTGAAAAGAAAAAAAATAATGATTTATGATTGGTTCATTGGTGTGAAACTAATTCACTATTCGTCACAACTGGTACAATAATGATCTTCCATCAAATATAGCTTTGATAAATTTCTCCACATCTTTGTTCTTTACTTCCTTTAACATAAGAACCATTCTAGTGGAACATAATCCATTAATTTTACTTGTCACTTCCTTAGTGATCATCCATGATTGATCTAACAACACAAATTTATCATGAATTCTGCTCATTGCCATCTGAATCCATTTTTTGTCATAACAGAAAATGGGAAATTGTTTCCAGACATCCAACTTTTTCTCAGCTAGGGATTTGTATTTTGGTTTCAATTAGAAATGGTCTCCATCCAATTATTTATCCCATAAATCAGCTAGTTTTCAATGATTATATTCATCCAATTTGACATCTATATAGGTTGTGATTTCTTTAGTCTGATAAAACCTCAAATGGAATACTTGATAGGGCACCCATCAAATCATTATTGGTTGATTTTTTAGGGTATTATTTGAACTTTGGATAGGGCTTGGTGTTAACATTAACGTTTAGTTGTAGAAACTATAGTTCAGAGACTAGGGCACAAAAAAAAAACCTCTTTACACTTCAATGGAAACCTTCACACTTGTAATTTTCCTTGATTTACTCTTTCTTATTTAGATTTGAATGAGTTAAAAAGACTTATAAAAATTCCTTTTAAAGATTTCGCTCAACTTGACAGTGCATGCGATTAATGCATAGTGAAAAAACTGTTAAATAGTTTGTCTTTACAGACAGTCACAAATCACCAAATTTTAGTATCTGTTGCTGCAATGTTCACCAAAAGGTGTATCTCATCAATATACACATTATATCTTATAGTTTCATATAAAATATGCATAGAGTACAGTTCCATTGAAGTACCATATACATAGTTTACACACTTTATTTATGTTTTAGCTTATTACAGTCATAATATTTGATAGATATTGTCTCTCTTATCTTCACATATATCATTATCTTCTAAGGATATGTCAATTATATAGCATTTTCATCATATATTAATTTGGCTACATACACTATGTTCCAAAAATTAAGTCGGCCCCAAAATAGCTTTACACATTATTTCAAAAATTGCTTCACACATGTTATCCAACTAAGTCAACCAAAACTTAGAAATAATTTATGAAAACTTGCATTTATACACAACATCTAATCCAGAACAAATCCTCAAAACTATATGAAAAAATATTATCATCAAATGAATTGCAGACCATATGATCTAGAATCTATCATGTACTAGAGAAGCATGCTATCTCTAAACATAGCTTCTAGAATGATAACTTTCACACCTTGTAGAAATATCATCTGAAATATTGAATATACATTGTTCACTAATATATTAACATGTTTCCAAAACCACTTATCAATACTAGTGCTTGCAGAGGGGTGCAGACCAAAACACAAACACGTTGTCTATTAAGGCTGGTGGATCTAACGTTGCCAAGAGAAACTCTGACATCAATGACAACATTACAACATTAATAAATAGTATATTTCTTCCACTTTGGTCTTTTGGTTTAACATATATTTCTATTGAAAATCATTGCTCTAAATTGTAAATGTATGTTTCCAAATAAATGACAACCATTTCTCATGTATAGATACAAACCATATCTAGATCATGTCCAACTTTTGTTTGAGTACTCAAAAAGATTTCTCCCTTTCATGAAACACATTACCTCACAAATTGTTTAGTGCATTTTTTCAAAAAAAAAAAACTTTTGTAGTCCCTTTATTAACTACCCAATAATAGATTTATTCAATGTGTATTTTTCTTGATATTCTTTTAAAAAGATCAATGTTAGAAAAATATGTCTCAAGGCAAATATAGAACAATGGTGACACCATATTTTGAGCACGTTCTTAGTCCCTTGAGGCTGTAACGAGGGTTGAATAGTCTAGGAATACACTCTTGCATATGGGTTTAAAGATTTTTTTTTTTACCTCTTGGCTTAGAATATCTTGAAATTATTGAAGTAAACTATGAGGCAAATTATCTCCTATATAATTGATATCCTTAGAGGTTTGAATGTGTGTTTCCTATGTAAGAAGGGAGGGTATGGTAGGAGAAATTGCCTTATCCTAAAAATTATATTGGGAGAAGTCAACCCTAATCGAATAATGAAAACTCTAATCATAACAATGTATAAAGCCAATGGCTTTATGATTGTCTCTTCTAATTCAAAGGATGGTTAAGCTATTCAAGTAGACAATTAGAAGAACCCTAGCGAGAAGGGTATTGGTATAACTTTAATAATAAGGAAACTAAAGAAAAATAAATTCTAATAGACATTATATTTCCCTCACTAATAGTAAAGGAAATAGGGAAAAGGACAACCCCAAGGTTAACTATGTAACTGCATTAGTTAACATTGATAGAAGCATTTTAGATTCATTCTAAAAAACACTTATTAGTGAAATTGAAACTGTGTGTATTGATATTTTAAATAAATGTAATTCAAACTCCCTATTCCAACTAACATCAACTATAAATAAGTTAAGTAAACCCTAAGGAGACCTCTGCAAAGTTTGTAAACAAAAAAGATGAAGATAATAACAAGAGGAAAAATTTCAAAACATATTAGGAATTGACTATAGCAATATGAAAAAAGATGCTTCAACTAATTAAATTGGCAGGGGCGGGGTTATCTCCACCAAGGTGAATTGTGCCAACACACAATTTGTGCCCAATTCTCACCAAGAAAATCAAATAGTATTTATGCAGGTAATATTAGCATTGGACATTAAAAATGCCAAAGAGCTAGCACTGGACAAATATAACTATAATATAGCTCAAAATAGTAGCAAAAAACTTATAACCTTAATAGCGATCCTCCTAAGGGCATATATCTCTCATCTAATAAGATGGTTCACGACATAACTGATAATAACAGTAGAGGGATTGAAATAGGAAGAGATATTCAGATTAATCTCCTTATGGAAAAAGCTACTTCATAAGGTTATGCATATTATACATAAATTTGAAGCCAAATATGCCTATACAAAGAAGATAAATATTATGAATGAGCCACCAATTGGGATAAACTATATTTTGGAGCATACTGTTGACACTAGCGTAGACCCCTAAGATTATCTCACAGTTGTGAATTATCACTAATACTATTTTTCATCTATTAATTAAATAGTTCTTTAATTATTTAATTAATCAACCTTATTCTTCTAATTAATGTTCATATTCCTAATTCATCACTAATTTGATCACGACATAATTTAAATCAACTTCCTCTAATATTAATTAAATAATTAATATTATTTAATTAATTAACGTTTAACTAAATGATCTTTATTAGTTAATTAAATTAAATTTTCACTTTCTTACAATTTAAATAATTATTTCAAATTATTTAATTTGGCTAATTAATTCCTCTATTTAAATTAAACTTTAATATTGATTTGATTGAATAATTTTTTCCTAATTTCATTTCATCAAAATTTCATCTCATCCTAATTTCACTTTAATTTCAAATTTTCAAAATCTAGTAAATCTAAATCATTAAAATTTTAGATTATGGTATGAGGGAAGATAAAATAGATGAGAATGGATGAGGGAATATGATGGATTGATAGGGGTAAGAAATCTCTAGGGTAAGACTATGTGTGTGTGTGTGTACATATATATACATATATATACATATACATATATATGTACATATATATACATATATATGTATATATACATATATATGTACATATATATACATATATATGTACATATATACATATATATGTACATATATATGTATATATCTACATATATATACATATATACATATGTACATATATATGTATATATCTACATATATATACATATATACATATGTATATATATATACATATGTATATATATACATGTATATATATACATATATACATATATATATA
>MU224301.1:438239-448300 GCA_018584345.1 Thuja plicata
TATATATATATGTATATATATATGTATATATACATATATATATACATATATATATGTATATACATATATATGTATATATATACACACACATGTATGTGTATATACACATGTGTGTATATATACCCACACACATGTGTATATGTGTGTATATACATAGACATATATATATACACACATTGTATGTATACACATATGTGTGTGTAGATATATATGTGTGTATATACACATACATGTCTATATGTATATATATGTGTGTATATATACACACATGTGTGTATATGTGTATGTATATACACATATATACACACATGTGTGTATATGTGTATGTATATACACATATATACACATATACACTCATATGTATATATGTGTATACATGTGTGTATATGTGTATATATACACACATGTATGTGTATATATATACACATATACACACCATATTTAAAAAGTTAAGAAATAAACAATTAAAATTTCTTATGCATCATCTCAGTCATCTTCTGGGTGAACCAAACGGGTCCAACCCATATTCTAGAATTCATTTTGAGAATAGTAAAATTCCAGAATTCGATTGAATTCCAGAATTGGCTATTCCAGTATACACAAATTCTGCGAAACAAACGGACCCTAAAATAGTCAATCAACAGTCTAACTGGCCATAAATTTGACTTGAAGCCTGTCAAACTGTCATCTGAAACCTGCAAACAAGAAAATTGTCATAGATTGTCGTAACCACCTATTTATTGTCGCAATCGACCCTTTTATTACCGCAATTGACCTTATTTATTGCCAGAATTGACCTATTTTATTGCTATAATTGACCCAATTTATTGTCGCAACTACTATTTTATTGCCACAATTGATCTTCTTAAGCTCGCTGTCTTTTTTCTTCAGTCCACTCTATTTCAACATGTCAATTCCATCAGTCTGTAACTTCGAAAATACCAGTTTCTTAGTCTACTACTTAATTCATATCTCGATATCAAACAAGATTATACCAAATTTTTTGACATTGAGAAACCTCTCTTTTGGGTTCACTAATCATTTAGGATTGTTTTTTATAATGGTAAATACAAGCTTTGAATGGACCTCGAAACCATTTACAAAATAGGGATAAAGATATTCAATAAAGCCCTTACAAACATCGAATGCCTGCTAAACAAGAGGTAGGATCCCAACCCAACCAACAAAGCCAAAACAAGTTACAACAAAAAACCAAAAAACAAGCACTAGCATTGTAACCACCAAAAGACCAGAAAGAACTACATATTAGTTTCCATGGCCTTTTGAGCCTCTTTTTGTATTTCCTCCATTATCTGAATGGAGTCTTTCAAACTTTTCAGCCCCTTAGGCATTTTAGGTATTTTCCTTTTGAGATTGCTTTCAGTTATGGTTCCCGGCCCCGAGGGCTCAACATCATCATCCACTATGATAGTGGTATTTTCCAGCATCCTTCTCTCCAGATAGGTATATAGGGCTTTCACATTAATCATAGAGACTTTGAGTCCCTCATAGTTGTGCTTCAAAATTTCCCTAATTAGATGACTATTATTACTAACTTTTTCATTTAAATCTTTCAAATTTTCGTCCACTATGGCAGAAATTCTGGTTGTCAGGTCCTCATTCAAGTTGTTATTTTTTACCTTCATCAAAAACTCTTCCTTACAATCCTTTTCCATCTTATCCAATTTCACTTTTAGGGGCTCCATAGCTTCTTCCATTTCCTTCTGATTGTGCCTCATCTCTTTCATTTTATGGATGATACTTTTCTCTGAATTAATACCAAAGTCCTCCTTGCTCTTGACCTCCTGCAACGTGCAGTCCTCGACTTCAAAGCCGACATAAATCTCCTTTTCCTTTATAGTCCTCTGTCTTTTCTGATCTCTTTTCCCATCCCTAGAGTTTTTAAGCTTCCCATTTGAGTCTTCCTTCTCAGAATCCTCAACATCCTTCTGCTCTTCCTTTTCTTCATCTTTTTCCACCTCATGATCTTCATCATCCTTTCCCACTTCTTGGACCTCCTCATTGCTTTCCTCTCTTTCACTCTCCTTAGATGTGGAGCCCTTATTTTCTTCCTTCAAGGCCTCCTTCTCTTCCACAGGATAATCCTCCATGTTTTCCTCCAGCATCATTTCTTCTTTGTTACCCTGAAGAGAAAGGTTTCCAGTTTCCTCTCTGCTGTCAACATTTCCCTTCTTCTTATTCTTTTCCCTCTTGTTTTTTTCAGCCCTTATCTCTTTTCCATTTTGATTTTCTTCTTCTTCCCTTTAACCATCTTGGGTATGGGTTCGGGAATTTTGTCTTTGGCATAGTCTGCAATGAGCATGATTAACCCAACATGTAGCACTGAGATACTGGGTGTTTTCCTATTCTCCATTATATTGTTATTCAAAGAGCTAAGTGAGAAATAGGGAAAAGAAACTTTCTTATTATGCCTGAAGTGGTTAACAAGAATGAAATGGAGATTATAAATTTTGGAGTAGCATCCATCAAGAGTAAAATACTCTATCATTACTTTCAGAATATTAGCCCAAATACTCTTAATCTTAACAATATCCACATAATCCCCAAAACCTTTACTCAACATTGCTTCTTCTTTGACATTTTTAGGAAAAAGCTTAAAAAGTCAAATTAGATTTTTCTTGATCTCTATATCAAATTCTTATCAAAACAATCACCCTGACTCCTTGCTTAATCTTATGCAAGAGTCTAATCAAATCATTTTTAAACCAACTTAAATATGAGATCAAGAGAAATCAAATTCCATCCCCAGGATTGAATTTTCTAAATAGGAACTAAAACCGGTTAGAAGAGGTACTTCTTTGCATCTACAAGAATTATAGTTTGTCATGAAGATTCTAGCAAGATAGCTCTCCCACTATATACTTTTGGTCAGAGACCTATAACTAGATCTCAGAATAAGAATAACCCAAATAACTTATATATCAACCCATTAACTCCACAGGAAGAAGAACAATATCCTAACCTATATGATAACACAGACCCTTTTGTGTATTCATAAAGTTTCCCTAAGATGACACAACTACCTATTGATCCCTCTGTGTTTCAGGTGTTGGAAATATATTCAGGCTAGGTGAATGAGAGGGGGGGTGAATCAAGAACCAATAAAACTTATTCTCTTTTATCCTTTATTAGATGGTCTAATCTAATTGCATGCACGAAACAAAAAATAAATAAACATCCACAACACTTGACACAATATTTGGTTACCCAGAAACCTTCCAAATAGAAAGTAAAACTGGGGTGGGGATGGTACCCACAATATTTAGTATTGCAGTATAAATTTAGCCTGTTAAAGCTTTACAATTGACCACTTTTGATGGCCTGCCCTGTTAGGAGCAATAAGGACTGTTAGGTCCACATTGTGAAAGGATTTGTACAATATAATTAAGTATGCAACTCTGTTAGGATATTTGATAAGAACTATTAAGTCCACCCGGTTAAAGGATTTTGCTGATACACCTGTAAGGATGAACCAGTGGATGATCTTCTATGAAACTATGATTTGTTGAATGAGATCCAATGATATAATACTGATCACCTGAATGTGATAGATGAGTCTATGTTGTTCCTTTACATTTTCGTAGCCTTCTAATCAATTTTCCACTTCATATTCGCATATCCATACTCGGCTATTGCTACTTCACTTACACACATTTGGGTAAATAAAGTATCTTACATATATATCTTATCCAAACAAATACCTTCATAAGTTAGGTTCCATAATATAAATTAATATCTAATAATAACAACTAAGTCAGCCCAATACTGATACTCAGGTCCAGTAATCCACTCGGGTGATCTACTGACACTCGGGCAATATGCTGACACTCGGGTGACATAGTAAACTACCAATCTCTGGCACTCAGGCTACACTGGGTACTTGGGTCACATTGATCACTCAGGTAATACTAGTGACTCGTGTGATACTGATTTCCACTGTCTACTCGATCGACACTGCAACTACTTGGGTTACACTACAACTACTTGGGTTATACTTCAAGTTGTTGGCTCAGTCAACACTATAATGACTAAGTGTTTTAACACTAATTGACAACAAGTCTTGTCATAAGGTCAACAATCGCCCCCTTTGGCATTAGTGGCCAAAAAAAATTATCATACCAAAAACTTCTCAAACTTCTGAGTCAAAACTCTCCCTTACCATGTGCTTGGGTACTTGCTCAGGTTTTGACAACTGCTCTATAGCTCGGTTACAATTGACTCTATTTTTTATTTTTCAAAACTATTTTGATTTTGTGCTATGTATATCTTCCTCTACTTTGTACATATATTTCCTCATATATATACATTCTATCTTTTCCTCTGTATACAATAACTTTCCCCCTTGTTTTTGACACAAATGCCAAAAATATATTCTACAAGGTAATGCAAAAGTAGGAAAGGAAGTCACTATGTACCTTCAAAATTTGAGACAAAGTGTTGTCCCAAATATCTTGCAGCACCTTTAGGATGTGCAACTCAATCTGAATCTCTCCTGACAACTCCATCATAAGCTCTGCAACTGAAAAGTTGTTATCATGTACATGAGTGTCTTTTCATGAGCAATATGTTTCTGCATAACATCCAGGTGTGGAAGGAGTTGGCTCTGTATAGCTGTAAGGGATTCTCTTCTTCTACTTTCTTCCCTTACTAGCCCTGCTTGCATATCTATCAGATACTTTATTTTCACAAGATGTGTTGAACTCGAGATAGGGTCAAGTGCCAACTGGTTTGCACTTGCCTTCAAATCTATATCAATCTTAGCCAGCTTGTCTTTTATTCCTGTGGTAAAGTTGGAAGTGTTACTCAACTTTACAAATAATGATACAACATTGTTTACAGTGTTTTCTAGAGAGCTAATGATAGTTGTTAGCTTCACTTGATTTATTTCAATCTTACAAATGCAACATTCTCTAGAACCTTATTCTCAAATTTCCTTTCTGCCTTCTACAGTAATTTCTCCTGACCATTAAGATCTATGTTGAACTTGTGAACTATATAAACAAGTTGGTCCATTATAGAGTCATTCTGATTGACTTAAATTTCTAGAGAATCAAGGAATATACCTTTGATATCTTCCAGTACTCTATTCCTTTTCTTCTCATCTCAGAGCTTCTGTTGTCTTGCCCATTTCTTTCATAGCTCACCAAGTATATCCATTTGCTTGGCTATCAGGTTAGAAAGATCCCAATTAGGAATCACAATGTCTTCTTCAAGATCAATTTCATTAGTGATTGTTTTTTTACCCTTGACCTTGGAAGGAATGATTTCTTTTCCTTTCCCATCATCATCCTTATCCTTTCCAACCTCAGTGTTCTCCTCAGTATTTAGTTGGAATAGTTCATTGACATTCTTTGCACCTATTGTAGGATCTGTATCAACTGTAGAGACATTCACAGTATTCTTATGTGACTTGGTTTGGCTTGGCTCAGTAGGAGGTGGAGCTTGATGCTCGGTTCCTACCTGACTTGATGTAGATTTTGTAGTCTTTTCTTTTCTCGGAGATATGATTTTCTGAATAGGTGATTGGGGCAGGGATGGAATCACTTCTACTGCAATCTGTTTAGCATTAGATTCTTCAATGGTTTGAACCTCAGGTAACTCTTCCTCTTTATCTTACAAAAAAGGGTCTACACTTTGTTTTTATGTCTTATCTTCTTCCTTGATTTCAAATTTTTTTTTCCATATCTTTGTTGCAGCCTGCACAACATCTTCTATTTCCTTGTTTAAGATTAGAAAATTCCTAAACCTTGGAGTGTGATTACTCTCATACTGATTCATGGAATATTTTTCCTCTTTAGTAGTTATAGTAGGCATGACTTGCTTCAAGGTTTCCATTCTGATGTCCTTTTCAATCTGTACTGCATTGTGCCAGTGAATGGTGACTGCCTTGAGAAGGTCTTCAATCATATGGCTTTTCAACTCAGATGGATCATACAACCATCTTGCCATTTTTTCTACTATTGCATCCTCAATCATCTTCTGCTCATCTTTAGTTCTGGTTGCATACTTCAACGATTTGAGAGATCACATACCACTACCTCCTTTCAAGTATGCAATCCTCTGCTCAAAGGTAGGTGGTGACTTCTTGAATATGATTGTATCTTCTTCTTCTTCATCTTCCCTAGGCAATTTCAGTTTTCTTCTAGATCTAGTGAAAGCAGGGGTACAGGCCTTAGGTATTTTCTTGGGGGCTAGCCTCTTCTTCTTAGGAGGCTCTGCTTCTACCTCTTATTCTTCTTTCTTAGATTCAACATCTTCTATCTTTATTTCATCTCCTTTTCTTTCAATGATTGAAGGAGGAGAGTTAGAAGACTTGCCATATTTCTTTCCAATCTTCTCAATTCTCTTCCTTCCTCTCTTCAGGATTTTAGGAATCTCAATTTCTAGATATATTCTACCCTTTGCTTCTTCATATGTACCAAAGTATGGTGCTTTAGGGTCAACAGGCTCATTCACAAGAGCTTCAATGATGTCTTTGGTCTCATCTATGTTAACCTCATATGCAAGGGGTTTCACCCATGCAACCCTAGGCTTGACTGCTTGAATGTATACTTTGTCATAGTCAACTAGGAAACAGACATCATCTTTATAGTCTTCTACCAATTATTTACGAATTTTGAACCTGTTCTACATTTTCTATCTGAAATTCTCAAAGTATGCATCGATGATGCTCTCAAAATTATCTCCTAATTCTATTATGAATTCATTTATCTAATAAACTATGGGTCTGTCCCTTTTCCATACAATTGTGCCTTTGGAAGGGAAAAACTTCTGAACATAAAAGAATGTGCATACCAAGGTGAACCAAACTTACACAAATTGGTCTTGGATGTTTGGATGCTCTCCATTTTTTCGCTCAATTGGATGAGCTGCAACTCGGCAAGGTCAAATGAAAGATTGTTCTTGAACACTTTGTATGCCAAGTCCACAGCCTCACATGGTACACTGTTTGGTCAGCTTGAACTGTATATCTTGTGTGCAACCACGTGGATACCAAACTTCAATTCCATGTTTGTGACTCCATTCAATTTCATGCCTCTTATGTCTCACTCAGCAAGAGTCTTCTTGGCTAGGTCATATCGGGGTAGGGTTTTGGTATCTTTTGGTTTGTCAAGCATTGGGTGCCCTATCACACGGTGTACCATTTTCTTGGTGTACCATTTTCTTGGTGATCTTCACTAGTTGCTCCAACCAGAGATGCATGTCATGAACATGGCTTAGAACAAATCTAATCCATTTTATCTGGAAGTTCTACGACATATGAAAAATGTGGGTTAAACCCTTAACGTCAAGGTGTTTATGTTCTGGCTTCAAATTTTCATGCACACAAAGTTTTTCAAATGCTTGATTCATCTCTAGTGTCCCTAGCTGCTGAATAGTGCAGTGATAGAAAAATCAGACGTTGTTGATTAATAGTACCTTTAGAGGAATTTGGGAATGGGCTCCCATAAGATCTGTCTCTTCTGCAATCACAGGATAAATTTTAAACTTTGGCGGTTCGCACACAAAATTCCTCACCAACATCTCAAATCCCTTCTTAACCTTACTACTGGATGAAGATGTCATAATCTCTTGGAGGATTGATAAAACTTCGGTGCAACTAAAGCTTTCAAAAAAATTCTCTCTACAATCATTGTAAGCTATTAATCACTCTATAAACTATAAAAAATAACCCTTCAACTTCACCATTTATGAGAAATTTCATCATAAATTTTCATTAAATACTTCATACTTGGTAGTTGTGACCACTCGGGTAGTTCTCCCAGACTTGCTCAGAAGCTCGGCAAAAACTAACCTTTACATCTTTAAAACTATACAACCCGACTTAACTCGGTTAAGCCTGTGTAACTCAAATGTAACTGAGATCCTGACTCGGTTAGAACCATAATGTGTCCTAGTGCATCAATATGCAGATTTGGACTTGCTAGCATATCTAGAACTGATGTATGATGGTTTGTATGCACAGTTCCATTTTTCTCCTTGCATATTTATTCAGAGACAGTGGATCCACCCAACTCGTTGTTTTGGGTGCCATTTGATCCTTCATTGTTTTGGTCTAAATTCTCAGGAGACTTCCTTACCCACTGCTAACTCATATGTGTTCTGATATCTGAAAATTTTGCTTTCCCTTTCTCAAAACCAGTATCCACTTTTTCTCTGTTCATGCAATTCTCACTTAGATGGGTGAGTTGTTTACACACATAACATCTCTTAGTAGGATTCCTTTTTTCTGAGATGAGTCTTTGCACAATTTGCACCAATGTTCCCATACTCACCACAATGACAACATATGCTCCATGTGTTGTAATCCCAACCAAAAATTTCTTTAGCTAGTTGTTTAGTAGGGTTCCATTTCTTAGTTTTGCATTCGGAATACTTGTGACCTTGTTTGTTACAATTGAAATATTTTCCTTCAAACTTAGGTTTCTCAGTGCATTCACTTTCCTTATGTCCATGTTTGTTGCATCTATAGAATTTACCATTAAACTTTGACTTTCCATTGCTCCAACACTTATTTGTCGTGTGCCCTAACTTGCCACAATGATTACAAGTAGGTTTGTTATTCTTTTGAGCTCCTTGTTGTGAGGATTCACCTTGTTCAGTATAACCTAATCCAGTCTGTCCATTATGTTTGAATTGATTTTTCTCTGTCAACTGATCCATGCTTACCTATGAATTCATCATGCTCTCATTTGTTTTCTTTTTAGTGTTGAGATCATTCTGCAGTCTTTCATTTTCAGTTCTTAGATTGATAACTTATTGATTTGAACTATTGAGTTGATTTATCATATCTTCTTGCTGGAGTGAAAAATGACGGATTTATTTTTATTTTTCCTCTAATCTTGTACATAGAAATCTTTTATCTTCTTGTGTCATTTCTCTGTCATTTTTTGCTTGGTTCGTTTGTTCCATGACTTCACATATTCTAACTGAATGAATTTATTGTTCTCTCTTCAACTTTCTGACTTCTTCATGTAAATTGAGATTCTTTGCAAGTAAGTCTTCAATGGATGCATCAACTTCTTCAGAACTTCTCTCTTTGCATAAGTCTTCAATTCTTTCTTCTATGTAATTTTTATCATTCATTTGTACTGCTAAATATTTTCTTCTTTTCAGGAAGTGAGAGAGATGCTCCTTGAGTTTTCTGATTTGATCCATGGCCACTTGTAGATCTAGCTTTTCATTTTCAATGGATTTCTCCAGTCTGTATATTTCCATTGCCTTTGATCTTTGCTCAAGTTGTTAAACTTCTGATAAGAGAACCTTTAGCTATGATACCAATTTTTGAAAACATATTGAGGCTAGGTGACTGAGAGGGGGGGTGAATCAGGAACCAATAAAACTTATTCTCTTTTATCCTTTATTAGATTGTCTAATCTAATTGCATGCATGAAACATAAAAGAAATAAACATCCACAACACTTGACACAATATTTGGTTACCCAGAAACCTTCCAAATAGAAAGTAAAACTGGGGTGGGGATGGTACCCACAAGATTTAGTACTGCAGTATAAATTTATCATGTTAAAGATTTACAATTGACCAATTTTGATGGCCTTCCCTGTTAGGAGCAATAAGGACTATTAGGTCCACCTTGTGAAAGGATTTGTACAATACAATTAAGTATGCAACTTTGTTAGGAGGTTTGATAAGGACTGTTAAGTCCACCCGATTACATGATTTTGTTGATACACCTGTTAGGATGAACCAGTGGATGATCTTCTATGCAACTATGATTTTTTGAATGGAGATCCAATGATATAATACTGATCACCTAAATGTGATAGATGAGTCTCTATTGTTCCTTTACACTGTTGTAGACTTCTAATCAATTTTCCACTTCATATTCGCATATCCATGTAACCACCTGAATTTGGTTTGTCGCAACTATGGACCCTATTTGCCCTAAGTGTGATCATACCCTCAATTTATGTCCAAACGACCCTGTTACTGCTTGACATAATTCTTTAAATCAATTTAATATCCTAGGTGATTTTTATCACTGATTTATATTAACTATTATAGCCATACAATTCAAA
>MU224301.1:470249-481042 GCA_018584345.1 Thuja plicata
TTTTGAGACCACTGATTCCCCCCCCCCCCCCTCTCAGTTATTACTAACAGGAATGTGATGCGAACAAAACTTGATCAAAAGGGGAATCCCTGCTGACCCTAATTAACAAAATACCACCAAACTTCCCATGGACAAATCAAAATGGTGGAATAAAAACAATAATTTTTCCAATGATGGTGTCACAGATGTGAAAACTATAAATTTCACCCAACCCAAACTCTGTCTGAAAGGAGAACCTGTACAAAATCAACTCCCGTAATGAACACACCTGTGACAAGTACCCAAATAGCTAATTTATCAAAATCCAACACACAATGACCTTCAAGACCTGTGTTCCCAAAATGAGAATACACACCATGGGGAGAACCCATCGAATCAATACTAAGGAAATTAATCCAAACAAATCTGATCACTATACTTGAGATACGAGAATTTGAGCATAGTGATATTAAACCTAAATGGTGGAATGATAACAATTTAGATGTGATTACCACAGGTTAAAGCTCATAAAGTTTCAAACTATTATAGGCTCAAGAACATAATACAAGATCTCATCGAGCAAGATCATAATTGATGCCAAAAACACAAAGCCAAGGGAAAACACTAGTCATACAATATTTAAAGATCCCTTGCAAAATCATAATAAAGGGAAATCCCTTGTGTCTAATAACTAATCCAATCAAACCAAATATGTGTATATCTCATAGGATAATGTGTAAATTGCATCAACTTAGCCAATGATCAAACCACAACTATCACCATCAAGGAAAGCAACTCTCGTTGTGTTGTAACCACTCGCTGCTCCAAGATTGTCCTATAGGGGCACCTTCAAATTTTGTTACACCTTCAACTTCTATTGCACCTCCTAATCCATAGTACAATTTGTTGGATCATCTCAAGTGTACACCTGCCCAGAATTCCATTTTTGAGCTCCTATGCATATCGTCACAACATAGACAAGCCTTGAATCAAGCCCTTCAAAATGCAGCTGTACCAAAGGACATAACTCTTGAAAATTTCTAAACATTGGTTAACCACATCACTTTCCACACGCATGCTGCATTCACAAACCATGATGTACCCTCACATAAGCCTCTGCATAATGATCCCCTACACCTACAAGTGCAAATGCATAAAAACACAATCTTATAAGTCCTCATCGATGACGAAGCGGGACTAAACATTTGTACTTTAAAAGTCATAAATACCTTGGGGTACTTAGATTCAAGTATTGGCCTTACCAGAAGGATAAACATAAGAGCCTATGATGAAGTAGAAAGGTCCTCAAAATGAGTCCTTATCTTACCCATAAAATTAGGACCAATGACAACATTACAAATCTTAGATCTAGAACTGGGATACAATATGCTACTAGGACATCCTTGGATACATGAGATGCAAGAAATACCTTCTACTTACCACCAGTGCATTAAATTTCCTCATCAGGGCATCAAGATCATCATCGAAGGAGACCCCAATCCATTCCAATGTTGTAATAACTTAAGGGGTAATATCAAAAACCAAGTACCTGTGAATCAAGAAGCATGCCCACCATCTAGTTCTATGTTAATCCCAAAACATACACTAAGATCAGGGATAAAAATATCAACCACAAACACAAAATGCAACGAGTGTCATTTTCTCTTTATTGTTATGCCTATTTTGAGGTAATATCTTGGTAATGCGTACATAGTGACAAATTCCATGATTTTGTGTGAAGTTTTGGTCATTATCCTAGCCTTTTTGTCCATTTACACAAATGTATCCCTATACATCTAGCCTTGCCCTATTCATTTTGATGCAATTTGCTAGCAGTTAAAGACATTCAATGCATCTCCTAATCGAGCATTCTAGAGCACTAAGTAATCAATAACAACACATTTTGATTTGACACAATAATAGGACTAAAGAATCTACATAGTCAAGCCCTTGTCTATTATCTTTTATATTGTGAAAAACCAAAGATTGATTTAAGCAAAATCTCTGTGACATAACAAAAATCCTTAAAGATGTATCTAGATATCGCTAAGGCCCCACACATTTAGAAAGATTAGAAAAGAAACTTACATATTATGTAAATTTATAGAGTATAATATCATCGAGTGCCAAAATGAATTCTAAATTCAAATACAAATCTCCTATGGAAATGCATCCCATACCTACAAATTTATCTTCTAACAAAACATAAATCTAACATATACTTCTAAATTACACGAATAAAAATACATTATTATCAAATTTAAAAATAAATAGATTTCAAAATCTTTTAATTTTTAGTTGTCCAATTAAATATCACTCTCTATAGTAATCAATTTTCAAAATACATTATCCAAATTACTACTCCCAAGTATTTTTAATTAACTTAATTTAATTATACTTTTTTACAATGAATTAATCCTTAAACCAAACCCAAAATTTCCTTTTTCAATTAGGTAGGCCACCACTCACTCTTAAATTCTCTTTCTCCCTAGTGAAAGGTAAGATCCCAAGGAATTTAGGGTACGCAAAAGATAATGTCAAAGTTACTTTGAAAAATAGACACATAAAATCATAGTGTAAAGCAAATTAGGGCCCCAAGGGGGGAACTTTAATGCCCTTTTAAACACTTGTTTCCACATAAATTATAAATTATATGTAATAAAGAGATTCCAAACCTTTTCTACACTTTTTTCCTCAATTAAAAATGGTGTGGAACCATTTTTGGTAAAGAGAAGGCGCATCTTATGCTTCGCAATTGGAGTGTGCAAAAACAAATGGGGCCCCATGATAAAGACAATGCTCTTAAGTGGACATCTTTCTTTGTTAGCCCTTATTTCTCATTCCTTACCTTTATTTTGTATCTATGTTTTTCGTTTTTTTTTAATTATGTTTTTAATGGATTAGAGAGTTGAGTTCATGGGAAACGCATAGCTGTTCTTGGCAAAAAACTATTTCATTGCATGACTGATAAGAAAAACATATTCTTATTTACATCACGAGCAAAGCAGGAGTTAAATCTACGATTTGGACTACTTCAAAGTGACACTATTGAAAAATGTGAAATGTACCCTCATCAATGCCATGGACAAATTCAGATAAGTTAAGAGTTGTACCTACAATGCAAACTGTCTAAAAGGACTACATAAGAGTGAGTGAGCTAACTCAAAAATTATTTTCTATTCAATTTTGTTATGGTTTATGAAGTTTTTTATTAATAAAGCAGTCAAATAAGAGGGCTGACCTTTACAAACACACGGGTAGGATTATTGTTTATGAAATTTCGAGAGTCCACATAATCACTTTGCCCTGATCATAGATGGTAGCTTTTGATCTAAAACATTAGTATCAAAATTTACATGGTCTAATCTGCAAGTAATCAATTTGTTTGTTATTATTGTCAATGGATCCTTGTATGCTAGTGAAGTTGAATGATTCTTAATGAACCCACTAAGGATCAAGTCTTTCTAAGTGTAAGGGCTGAAGTGGAGATTGTGTCTCTGTGAATTTGGCGGGATAGACAAATTTGAAATGGATACCCATCGGTCCTTGGCTCTTAGCCAAAAAGGTGTCACAACAAATTTGACAGAATGAATACATCTTACCGTCCTTGATTCTTAGCCAAAAAGATATTTACGAAAAATTTGATGAGATGAATCCCCTCTCAATCTTTTAACTCTGAGCCCACAAGATTTCAGCCTAAATTTTTTATTCTATATCAAACAACAAAAACAACTTCATTGAAAAAAAAAATCCTTGAAACAAAGTTACTGTTGGAAGATTAACGGCCACGTAACTACTTTCGATACCAATAGCGTGGTTGGCCGTTAAAAAGCCGAAAAAGGATGACTGAACAAACTAACTCCGTTTAGTTTGTAGAGTAGATGAGCTATGTCCTTGCATCCAATATAAAACATTGACTGTGATGTAAGAAGGATCTACAGTGGCCGTCATTGGAACTGTGGATTAAATTTGACGATCTGACATGTCTTGCGGTAAATTTTTATAATGGGTGAAAAAGGCAACATGTTCATAATCCTTCAGAATTCCTAGCAGGAATTGGAAACTGTAGAGAAAATTAGGTTTGTGGCATTGGTTTCTGTGCTTTCTTGATAATGTTTGGAAGCATTTTAAATGATTTTCTCAGGTTAGAGAAGTGTGTGGTAAAGCTGGAAGCCTCGAAGTGAGGGAGTTCTGAAATCTGTAGACTCTTCCAGTCGCGTGTTGCTTGGGAATCGCTCGAGGCTTGTCGAGTAGTTGAAAGTGGTAAGTTCAGATGTTTATTTTATCATTGATTTGGAAAGGCAGATTGGATTTTTTTATAGTTTGAAGAGTTGAAAGATCAAGTTTTGTTGTTACAAATTGGGGAAATTAGGATTGCTGGGGATTTTGTGCGGGGAATGCTGTCGTAGAAGTATTTGCAGGTGGAAATTTTGAAGTTTGTGTAAAAGATAAGTTGAACAGACAGCAAAGCAATCGAAAATTGTGATTAAATAACTGTCTTGTTTGTGATTTTCTGATTTGCTGTGTGTCTGAAATCTGGATAATTAGATGTAGGTAACTTGAAATCTGTTTTCTGGTTCTTCTTAGGCCGCATTGGCACCGGGCAGGAATCTAGCCTTGGTGATTTCTTTGTGAATGCAATTTGTTTTCAACGATAAGACTTGGATCTTGTGTGCGTCATTTTCATTTTTACTGCGCATTGATAAGAAATCGTTTCTGCTTTGTTTCTGAACAGAAAATGTGAACTTACAAGATTACAGAGAAAAATATCGCTGCAGTTATATGCATAAAGATCTTATGGCCGAGGCAGGGCAATGCATAAAGGTTCAACATTAAGTATTTGAATAATTTGTTGACAGATTTGTTGAAGATGTGGAGAAAGTTGCCCAAATTTTTTGAGGAATATAAGAATTGGCTTCTGGTGCGTTAATTCTGTGATTTGATTAGAAATGGCATCCATTTGTTTGAGTGCATTGCCATTGAGTTGTTTGCTAGGGTTTGTTCTGCTTATTTCAAGTGTGTTTGCGGACGTTCCATCTCAATATTTTGATTGGACGATTTCCTACGCCAATTTCGCTCCTCTAGGTGTTGAAAAGCAAGTAAGCCATGGAAGCTCTGTCCATTTCTTTTAAATAACTTGACATGATATTTTCAGTGATTGAAAGAACTTTTGGTAATGATAGTGTAAACATTTTTTAATCAAGATTACAGTCTCTGATTTATTTTCAGAGAAAGGGAAATTTTCTTTTCATTTAAGCAGAAGTTTAGCCTAGCGTAATTTAATTTGAAGTGTTTGTAGGTGATAACCATCAATGATCAGTTCCCAGGTCCTGAGCTAGAGACCGTAACTAATAATATCATCTCTGTAAATGTTCACAACAATCTGGATGAGCCATTTCTGATCACATGGTATGCTATTCTCTTCTTTTACAGTCACGCGCCCTGTTTAAGCTCTTCTGTGTAAAATTGTCAAAATTAACAGGAATTTTTTTACAGGAACGGAATACAACAGCGACGAAGCTCATGGCAAGACGGAGTGCTGGGAACAAACTGTCCAATTCCTCCAGGACAAAACTGGACATACACATTTCAAGCCAAGGACCAGATCGGCAGTTTCTTCTATTCCCCCTCACTGCTCTTACACAGAACAGCAGGAGGCTACGGCGGCATCAGGATCCACAACCGCGATGTCATTCCCGTCCCTTTTCCTCCGCCCGCAGACGATTTCACCCTTCTCATCAGCGACTGCTATAACAAAAACCACAAGGTTGCTTCAGGTCCCTGCAATTACATCTTTTCTCGACTGAAATTTACACAAACATTAATCCATTTGTGTGCATCTCAATTCTCAGGACATCAGAACTTCCCTCGACGCAGGGTTTCTGATAGGGCAACCGGACGGAATCACAATCAACGGCAGAGGACCTTACAGAACCGTCTTGGTTGTTCAACCCGGTAAAGCCATACATCTATTTCAAATGTTGCAGTCATAATCCTTCAAATCTATGCTTATGCTGAGCAATTTGCCTCAAAAAATTTCTTTATACACTAAACAAACACTATTTACATGAAAGATTCTACTGCTATTTCAAATGTTGCAGTTATGATCCTTTTAAATCTATGCTTATGCTGAGCAATTTGCCTCAAAAAATTTCCTTATACACTAAACAAACACTATTTACATGAAAAATTCTACAGCTATTTCAAATGTTGCAGCTATGATCCTTTAAATATATGCTTATGCCGAGCAATTTGCCTCAATATTTTTCCTTATACACTAAACAAACACTATTTACATGAAAAATTCTACAACTATTTCAAATGTTGCAGTTATGATCCTTTAAATCTTATGCTTATGCTAAGCAATTTGAACAATCTGGTTTCAGGCAGCACCTACATGCTCCGGATCTCCAAAAAAATTCCTTATACATTATTTACATGAAAAATTCTACAGCTATTTCAAATTGTTTTAGTTATGATCCTTCAAATCTTTGCTTATTCCAAGCAATTTGATAATTTCGGTTTCAGGCAGCACCTACAGGCTCCGGATCTCAAACGTGGGCACGCAAACAACCCTAAATTTCAGAATCCAAAATCATCGGATGCTTCTGGTAGAGACAGAGGGCTCGTACACTCTCCAGGACTACTACCAAACACTGGACATTCACGTGGGACAGTCATTCTCCGTCCTGGTTACTGCAGACCAGTCTGTACCCGCCTCCACTTCCTTCTACATCATAGCTTCCTCACGTTTCGTAGACCCAGTGAAGACGGGCACAGCGCTTCTGCAGTACGGTGCAGCGACTACTCCTTCACCTCCATCAGGCTCACCTCCGGACGGACCCAATCCTCTGGACTATGATTATTCCCTCAATCAGGCCCGAGCCATAAGGTTGGTCCAAATTCTCATGTGCATATCAGTTGAAAACATCGATTTGTGCAGCTCAAATCTGATGCCTTGTTGTAGGTAGTACCGGATTCAGTTTCATTTAAAACTTTGTTTAATTTTTGTGGGTCCAAATTCTCATGCGCATACCATTTGGGGGAAACGTCTATGCAGCAGACTAAAACGTATTTCTTACCAAGGGGGACACTTAGTTTTTTTTTCAACTTTTTTTCAACTTCCTTATTATGTTTTACGTTTTAGTCTGCTATTTAGCCAATACCCCATTTGGGAACATTAATTTCTTCAACTTAAACCTCATGCCCTGTTGCAGTACCTGATTCAGTTTGATTAAAATTTTGTTTTTTGTTTGTGGGTGGACGGAATTTGACAACAGGTACAGCAAGGTACATGCATGTTGTTGTACCCGATTCAGTTTGACTGAAATAATAAATTTTGTTTTTGTTTTGTGGGTAGATGGAATTTGACAACAGGTGCAGCAAGGCCCAATCCGCAGGGATCTTTCCACTATGGCGTCATAAATGTGACAAGAACAATCCAGCTCCAGAATACTGCTCCCCTCATCGGCGGGAAGCAGCGATTTGCCGTCAATAGCGTCTCATTTGTTTATGGTGACACTCCCCTGAAATTGGCCGATTACTTTCAGATTACCAATGTGTTCACCCTCGGTGGTGTTCCTGATTCGCCTACTGGACAGGTTGCCGCAGGCTATGGGACTCCTGTCATTGATACCGTAGACAAAGCATTTGTTCATATTGTATTTCAGAATACAGAGGCTGATCTTCAAACATGGCATGTAGATGGTTATTCTTTCTTCGTTGTCGGGTGAGTAGAATTGCATTTCAATTTTAATCCCATAAACTTGTAAATTACATCCTTCTATGGTATGGGCTCTCTTTCCTGATCTGATAAGAATTTGGAATCAGGATGGATACAGGCGTATGGGACAAAAGCAAGCAATCCACCTATAACATGATTGATGCAGTTTCCCGCTCAACAATCCAGGTAATCTCAAGCATTTCCCATTTATGTTTTGCTCCTCTTATTAGCAAATGCTTTGCTCACCTAATTGAATTGCTAATATTTTTTAATATTTGTTTTCAATATAAGATATTGAGAAAGAAATTTTATTTTATTTACTTTTTAAAGTTTTTTTAAATGGATTTAGTAGATAGATAATCTTTTTGTTGTCTTATGATTTTTGTTTACATAAATGTTTAGGATTACATTCTATGATCCATCATTAGAATGATCTTATAGCTCTCATTCTCATGATGGATCATGGAGTGTGATTCAAAATGTTGATGCAAATAAAATCATACATGCTCTCTCATCATGATGATGGATCATGAAGTGTGATCCAAAATGTTGATGCAAACAAAATCATACACACTTCCCTGTCATGATGATAGATCATGAGTATAATTCAAAATGTTGATACAAACATAAATCATAGGAGAAACAAAGCAATAATTGTTATGAATTGTAGAAATCTAATCTATTTTAGATTGATCTTTCTATGTCCAAGAAACTACAAATAGTCCGTGAGCTCATTATGAAACAAACAAATTTTCTTACTTTTTGCAATTTATTTTTTTCATTGTATTGGATACATCTAAAAATTGTTTTTTTAATTGTTTATACCAACACAAAACTTTTCAAAACTTTTCACTTTGTTATTATTTTTATCATATAACATAAGTTAAAATGTATTATTATAGAATGTTCAATGATTAAGTTGTTATTGTTATTATTTTCATCTTAGAATCATATGTGTTATATCACATTTTATAAAATGAAATTATGATTTGGACTCATTATGAACCAAACAAATTTCCTTCTTTTTGGAATTGTCTTTTCTTTTAAATTAGATACGTCTAGTAATTGTGTTTTGTAAGTACTTATACCAATCAAAAAACTAGCTAATAGTTATTATTATTAAAGAATGTATCAATGATTATGTTATCATTGTTAATATAACATTTTATAAGATGATATTATACTTTAGGTTCATTATGAACCAAACAAACTTCCTTCTTTGTGCAATTGTCTTTTTCTTTATAATAGATACATCTACAAATAGTGTTTTTTGGTGTTTATACCAAAACAAAATATATATATTTAATTATGATATAATAATAAAATTAAAGTTATTGTTATAAATTGTATCAGTAATTAAATTGTTATTGTCACTATTTTCATCTTTAGAGTTATATATATATATATATATATATATATATATATATATAACTAACATTTGAACTCACTACCTTCTAAACACCTACAATATGAATTTTATCATATAGATATTAGAACCTTTGTTTTCTCCATACTCTTTGGTCTCATTGTTTCTTGAATTTCTTCAACCTCTCCCCATTACTTTGCAAAATAATGAGTTAGTAACTATTTAATCTATACTAACATAATTATTAATTATGTATTTGATGTATTATAGGTATATCCCAAGTCATGGACGGCTATAATGATGGAGTTGGACAATGTGGGCATGTGGAATATAAGGAGTGAGAATTGTGTGAGGCGGTACTTGGGTCAAGAGGTGTATATGAGAGTAGTTAGTGAGGATGCTTCTCAAAATGAAGATCCCATGCCACCCAATGTCATGCTTTGCGGTAGAGCAAATTCTGTTCATTAACATTGGTTTTAACATTAATTTTGATTGGGATAAAAGATGAGTTGTACGTTTAGTGAAGAGGGTTGACATATTATTTCAAAAATTGCAAGAAAGCAATCTATATGTTATGATAATAAAATTATGTTTTAATATAATGTAGATTAAATTGTACAAAGTGAGTGGAGAATAACATATTATAAACATGATATTAAAAATTTGGTATAACAAAAATATGTTTATTTTTCACTCTTTTTATTCTTTAGGAGTTTGTTTTTAGTACAAAATATTTATTAAATAAATCATTTTCAATTTTTCAATTAAAGGTTTCTTAATAACTTTAAAAATACATACCTCTTTTTATTCTTTAAGAGTTTTTTTTTAATAAAATATTTATTAAATAAATCATTTTCAATTTTTCAATTAAAGGTTTCTTAATAACTTTAAAAATACATATAATTATGATAAGACAAATTTAAATTCAAAATTACAATTTTCTAACAAGTTAATCTATTAGAAGTAATTATATAATCATTGTATATAATGGTTAAGATCAATTTGTGAAATGCTAGATATGCAAAGTGCATAAAGATATGCAAAGTAAACAAAAAAAAATGGTGTTTAATCATCTTGCAATTATATGGTTCCTCATAAGATAATTTGTGAAGCTCCACACATCATACTACAAGGAGATGTATATAGAGGCATGAAAACCTATGGCAAGACAAATTGTTTGCATTTAATAATTAAAATATCAATGATAATATAGTTGTATTTTGAAATTTAATTTAATTATTATATGCAAACAATTTGTCTTTGTCACAATTTTTTTTTATTTGATTCGTGTATAGACATTTCCTTTCCCCACACTAAAGGTCTAATTGGTTGATGTGTGTAGGTTAAATCTAAGAGTTTCCGTGTTGTCACTAAGGCCCCGTTTGTTTCTAGGTATTGACTAGGAATTGGCATACCGACATGCTGGTATTGCCGAATTCTGTGTTTGGTTCCAAAATGAAAAATAGGAATAGGGTTATGCGAATTCTAATTTTGGGCCTTTTTGAGCATTCCACAATTCCCCCTCAGGACTTGGAATTGGAAGTGAAAGTATTGTTTTGTGAAGGAAAATTCATTCCCATTTTTGTGTTAATGTTATATTGCTATCAGGATGTATATATATACATGCGTGTATATATACACATGCACATATATATATACATGTGTATATATACATGTGTGTGTGTATATATATGTGTGTATATATACATGTGTGTGTGTATATAT